>PYDT01000103.1:0-19172 GCA_004837865.1 Musa balbisiana
CGGTTCGGGAAGCAGTTAGGTATAAAAAACAAAGAAAGGGAACAAGGCTAAGTGAGAGTCCGCAGCCCGCGGGAAGTCTTGTTCTTTTTAAAAAAAATTGGCTCTAGTCGACCGAAGAGAGAGAGCTAGTGCTTTGCGATGCCTACGTTTGCGGTGGGTCAAGTCTCAATCTTGGAGTGTCAGCAGCAATCGTTCTGTCAGGATAAGATGGAGGTCGACTTCATCCAACAAGCAATACTACAAGTCCTTTCTTTGGTGTCGTTGGTGTTCGTGACGCGTCAGTCAGTAATAACCGGCCCTAGCGAGTTCTTCAAGGGAGAGTTCGAGGTCAGCAGTTGTAGCGCAGTTTTTCAAGAATCTAAGCCAGGGAGAGGGAGAGTTATCTGCTGGAGTATCCGGATCTAAGAGTATTAGAGTAAGTTAGACTCGGAATAGAAAAAGCTGTGTGGGGTATCATCATTGGTGTTGGCATTCTTGTGAGTTGATTGGTCCGGGTTGCAGATCTGGTATAGGCAATTACGACTTGGAAGTGCCGAACGAACCGCAACTTGGTAATAACTCTACCTAAATATACTATATGTTGTTTCTTTTTGGGGGGGGTGAGTTGTCTTCGCGGGTCTACTTCCGTCTCTTCTCTTCTTGCTCGAGGTGAAAGAAATAGATGAAGTGGAATCCTAGTCTACAAGAAATCATAAAAGTTCGCAACGGTATAGAGTTTAAGTAGGATTTCCATTCTTTGTTTAACAATTTGTAGTATACAAGAGGATAGGTATTAAGTGGTTAAGGCAAATGAAGTCGTACTGGACTGTAAATAACCCATATAGCTATCATAACCATAGTACAAGGAGTACTCGAAATAACGATACTAGAATAACATACATTGAAGTACGATTTCCCATCAAACAAGAACGTGTTGCTCACTCTCACAACACTTGAAACAAATCATTATACTAAACTATTGGGCCTAGTAGCTAGGGTAGGGGAGAAGCATATAATGTATGCTGTGTCAAAGTAAGACCCGTTCAACAAGTGTTTAAAGTTGTCTAGGAAGTTGCTAGGGTATTGGTGTCCGTTTTGGTTGCTAGGGTAATAGTCCCCATGCCCTAGTAATGGTGCCTCGCCCTGATTCCATCCTTGTTGAATCCCGTGTAGTCCTGTTAACGTATAGAGAGCTCTTGGGGTTGAGTTAAGGTCTATGAGCTCAGTTCTTTTGCTTTCCCTTTTTTGGCTTAGCTAGAGATTTGTAACTAGAGAAAGAAGGTGGAGTTCCTGTTCATTGTCTTTGTTGACTAATAGTTGTTACCGGAGAGATAGATGAGCTGTTTATCAGTAAGGCTGTCTTGCCGATGGGGGTCAGAAGAGGTGGGTTTGGCCAACTTACTTAATATGGCCATGGAATTATGATTTCATCCCTTGTGTGGATCTTCAGTTGACAAGTGAGTTGGGTCATGGGTTTAGTTTTGTTGCTAGGGTAGGGTTGTGCGTACGCTCTTTAAGTAGCTAGGGTATGGGACCATTCTTCTTATAGTCAACACCTCAGAAAAGAACCATCATAGCTACCATCGGCCAATCATTCTGTGAGCAAACGATTTCCCAATCATTCGAACACGCCATCGTACCGCCCACAACTACGTCTTCGTGCTAAACTTAGGACTCGCGTGGATCATTTCACCAATTCGTAGATGGTACTTCGGGGCGGTCATCGAATTAGCAGTTGTTGGAGCTAACCTAACTGAATATGTCGTTCCGTCGTTCGTGCATCAGTTTTTCGTGCATCGTGGGTGGGAGTCAACAACATAGTTTTGTGCCGAGGATCATTCTGAAGTGGTTTCCCCCATTAATTCAGTCCTTATTCCCCTCAGTCTCTATTTCTTTGCTCGCGCCGCCCTGCTCTTTTCTGTAATCCCTGGTCTACCAGAGCTTCCTCACCCAGCTTTGATCCGTCTCTTATTGTATGTTGTAGTAATCATTCTGACTTGAGAGAAGTAGCCCGGGTTGATTGCAACTTGACTAGACTAGCACTACTGACTTGCGACTCTACTACCCCAGCTGTATATATTACCTGCAAATTCTCTATTTATCTAGTGATTCAAAAGTCGACCCCTATAGAATATCCATCGGCTTGCACAGTGATAGACCAGCTTGCTGTATTTATTTTCGGCTTGGCTGCTTGGGCTGAGCTCGAGTCATTAGTATGAGTTATTGGAGGCATGGGTTCAGGTCTATGGGGAGTGAGGGGCAGTGCGAGCAATTGTCGTAAGGGTTATACTCAAAGACATCGGATTGAAAAGTGTACACGATCTAATTCGAAGAACCCAATAGATCCACTACTAGCATTTAAGTGTATCAGAATCGCTTAACTCACTCCATTGAGCTGTAGAATGCACGTATAAGGATATCACTCACTCTATTAGTTGAGAAAGAGGAGAGTCTATTTAAGTAGTTGGATTGCAATAACGCACTCCATTGAGCTTGTATAGGAGAGTCCATGTCAGTAGTTGATAGTGATATCCCGATAAAAACCAGGAATCCGCTGGGTAACCCCATCAGAGCTTATGTAATCAACAACAATTGGCTTTAATTTTAGAACTATATGGAAATCACTATATTTGACTAATTCCCCTTTCTGACGGAGTCCATCTTGACACTCATCTTTCTGAGCTGTATTAGGACATAAGAGCCTCACATAAGGCCACTCCCGTCTCTCCGATATTCCGCCTCCGTACTAGATTAAGGCCCTCCGTCTCTACTAGTTATGGATCTCTAGCAATAGCCCTGCAGCATTAATGACAGCTGCTCCTTTGTCTTGATAGAGGAGACATAGTATAGCCTAATGATCTTCGCTTTATTGCACTATAATGAAAGTTGGCTCTTCCCAGGTTACTATCACTCGGACGCCCCCATTTCATTCTCTGGTAGCTCCCCACTGACTCCTGGTTCGCGTCACACTCCTTGGCGGAACCCCACAGCTGCTTCATCAAAGTGGATAGAGTGCTCCGGCTCGATTTTCTCGTAAAAATTAGCGATGTGATCATCTTTCAAAGCCCAATCCCGCGGCTCCGCAAAGATCCAGCCGCTGTTCGGTTGGAGAAACTAAACCTTCCTTGACATCTGCGCTAAAATCCTACAGTAAAAGAAATTATGGCTCAGGTAATAGTCTGACTCGCACATCTGATCTGGATTCCATTCATGATAACTTCGCCTCAACCACCCCAAGGCTCGAGAAATGCTGCTGCGATTGCCTCTCTCCTACTTCCTGGATTCCTATGCTGCTTTTACCTCCGACATTATATATTAAAAAAATGGTGAGTGACTTTGAGAATTGTTTGAGAAGTTACCTTTGAGTCCTACTCAGAGTTTAAGGTTCTTCAAGGAGCTTTACTTAAGGACCATGCTCAATTCTTTATTTATGAAGGTATAGCTTGCTGCTGGTTCGTTCATAGAGGCCTTATGGTTTCGCTTTCCACCATTCAAGGAAGGGGATTCGAGTTTACCCCTTAGTAGCACCCCGGAAGGCTTATCCATCCACCTATATATAAAGATTTAGATGATCGAGACGTTTATCCTCCAGAAAGAGACTGCATCAATTCACTCGAGTAGAAACGATCCTTCTTGACGAAAGAAAGAGTAAAGCCCCATCTGTGAAAAAATGAGAAAGCTGGCAAGCGTGCCTGGAAATGAGTCCCGCTAACCGGGGGAGCGCACCATCACTTACATTACACTCCCTTTATTTGGAATGTCCATATGAATTATGACATGAAAGAGAATGCACTCAGAAAGAAAATCCTCTTGGCGAATTCAGGAATGGAATCCACCACGCATAGAATCCCTATTTGTAGGAGTCTTCGTTCGCTTCGATAAGAAGCATCTAGTGTTTTCGCTGAAACGAATATTCTAATTCCAAATGAAAATCCTCAATGACAAGGGAATTCGCTCTATTCTAAGAGGATGGATATTAGGATGGAATACGAGTCATAGACCTTCCGGCACCACGAGAGCTGCCCTAGTATAGTAAGTTTCAAGTCTTAGGTCAAGAGCTGGTGTAAATCCGCCTCTAACCTCTCCTTTTTGGAGGTAAGCGAACAAAGACAAAAACATAATCCACAAGAAATAAGTTCTGTTTTCAAGAGAAGAGCCGGCTTCATTCTCCAAATGTTTACATAGTTCAGTAGGCCCCTTATTTGGAGATAAATAGTAGCCTTAAAGAGACGACGGAGTATTAAACAATGACCGACCGTACACGGATTGGAGTTATAACGACGAAACGGAGGCGAAACAAGATCATGAAGATTCAAGCATATGATTCGCACTTGGGAAAGGGAAGTTCATCCCTTGAAGTTCATCCATCAGGCATTGCATGCGTCCCTACCAAGAATTTCCTGACAAAACGTCTTTTACGACATTGGGTCCTACAATGGGCTTGAGCTTTCTGCCTTTGTATTCTCATCCCATCTACTAAGCACTTAAGGTAAACGGTACCGCCATACCGACGCCCCCCTCTTCTTATCTTAGCTGCCCGGGTCTGAAAAGCAGATTTAGGCATCTGCCCGCCCCCTACCAAGTCTCGGGACAACTATTTATTCAAACCGGCAATGCTTCGTTGAGCAAGTTAGCGACCGATGGTTTCCGAATACACGGGCCAGGTAGTGTCCAGCTGAGAAGATCCTTTCTTTCACGGGGCATTCCTAGTACCCTTGGAAAGCGAAAGGATGCTCTATTCCCACAGCTAACAAGGTTTTCATCACGAATCCCAGCAGTGGAAAGCGAAAGGATGCTCTATTCCCACAGCTAACAAGGTTTCATCTTGTCAAAAGTAAACACACTTTCCTCTTACTCTATAGGAATCCAAAACCCTCTCTAGAAATATGATAAAAGTGAAAAGGAATAGAATATATCCTAAATCTTTCAATAAGTAGTCAGCTGTGAGCTAAGAAGCCTCGTAGTCTGACTTTTCGTGAGAGTAAGCTGTCCTCGTAGCATTTTCAGGTATGCATTCGCGAACGCTTCCGTAAAACGGTTATGAGATCTTATCTGTGCTCCGCATTCAAATCAAATTCACTAATAAAATAGGGGCGCTCGCTAAAGCTCCTTTTTCTGAAGCGGTCTACTATATTTCTCCATTGAACTAGAGGAGGTACACTTGATTTTCTATGGTAATTTTGGACTATAAGAGAGCCTGGCATCCATCCCCCTTTATAGAAGATACTGTAAGATCTACCTTCTTCTTTCTATGAACTGTCTATAGAGTATTTCCGCTACCTAACCTTCGATTGGGCTACCTTATAAAAGCAAGAATAGACTAACATCGAAACGATGACTATCCAAAACTCTATAGAATGAGGCTATAAGGTTCCCTCAATTGTCGCTGCGAAGGTAAGTTGTCATGAAATTCTCCCCATTTCCTTTCACTTCCGACCGAAACTGAAGTTCTAAGCTACCGTAATTCTATAGACCAAACTCGGATACTCTACGACCCGAAGCTACCTCAAAGGGTAATGGGGCCGGGCCGAGTTCCCCTCCTAAAAAGAAGGGAGCAGTTCCGAAGAAAGGAAGTGGGTTGGCTCTTTCTAGAGCTGCTCCGCTCTTCGGGCGCGCCCGCTTCGCTGCCTAGGATAAAGAGCTACCCTATGTTGTAAGTCTAAGGCAGCCCGAATACGACCGAGGCATTTGTTGTTGCGCTTAGCTGCTATTCTAAGGTAATACACACCTTCAGCCTCCAATCGTTTTCTAAGGAATTTGCTCTTCCGAAGGTTCCCTACAATAGATTCTTGCTGCCGGCTGGGCTGCTCAGTGTCTAATTCCACTGTTAAGCGAAAGAGTGATTGAAGGAGCGTCTACTCGACAATTGGGGGCAGTTGGAATTTCATACCCATTTCAGGGCTACCGACGATCTACCGCTCCTGAGGGTACAGTAGTTGGAGCATATCATATTGAGTAATGCCTTACTATACCTGGCGAGTATATCCTTTGATGTCGACAATTCATTTAGAAAGGTCTATAAATCCCTAAGGTTTCTTTATCAAATCAACATTGGGTCATTTGTTCTTTCTTTCAGAACCTCGGTGTCTTCTACGCGCTACCATCAGTGTCAAAGCAAAGCGCTCCTAGGCTCGCGGGCCGGGGTTAGATAAATCAATTTCTGTATGAAAATAGATAGAATACTTTCATATAAGACATCTGTGAGTGGTTGTCAGCCTTGTCGGCGCGTGCCCGCTTTTTCAAATGATCGAGTGAAGCGTGCGAAGCACAGTTGCTTTCTTTGGAATCAGTCTGCCTTTGTTTTACACGTCAACATCCCCTGAGAAAAGGAGTTAGCACTTAACTAAAGTATGTATAAGTGGTGGGATATCGCGAATCGAGATGTAGATGAAGTTGTCATTGAGTAATGTGGAATCCTTCTATTTAGCGACACGAGATCATGGAAAGCCGTAGGCGTGTAATGTAGAATCCTTCTATTTAGCGACACGAGATGGCCATAATAATGGATGTGCTTTTCGGCTCATTGTGCTTTCGATACTTGGATCGGTTCTTTTCTCAGTCTGTTGGGAAGACGTAAACGCCAATCTTCCCTGCCTGATCAAAGCACTAAAGGCAATCTCAACACAGTTTCGGGCACCACGATTCAGAGATGGGGAATCTTTGAGAGACGAGTCTCGAAATCTACTTGCTGGAAGGATAGCAATCACCCGATTTTCCGGTCCTTCTGGCTTTGCCACCTGGTCTTCATTGGATGCTCCTCTTTCTAGTGCTGGGAGTCCCTTCTTGGGCTAAGAGTTATTGGCCTGAATGAAACCGGCTATGCTAGTAGGGTTAGGTTAGAAGCATTCCTTATGCTTGCCCTAATCAGTGGTTTTGTGTCATCATTTCTTGAATCACCCTTCTTTCTTTGAAATCGACAAGAGATTCCTATGGGCTTAGCTTACCCAGGCAATTGCAGGACCTGCACATGGCAAGTTAGCTCAGCCCTATTCATGGGAGACATTGCATTTCGAACACGGTTACTACAGGGAATGACTCAAAGAGAGAGGAGAAAAAGGAGCCGATTTACGCTGTTTTTAGATAGAAATATCTTGTCCTCAACCCATCACTGAGAGAGATGAAAGCACGAAAGAATCCGCTTAAGCTATTACGGTAAGCAAGTCTATTAGCATCGAAAATAAGGGTTCGACATAATCGGCATTCTCATACTCTATGCGATTTGGGGAGTACTCTTCTTCATGGTGAAGGAGAGAGAATCGTATAAAGACGGTGGAATAGACAAGCGCCTGGGTAAGAGAGCGGGCAGAACCTCCCTTGATAGTTAGATAGGACTCTCTGAACTAGCCGGGCCCCTTCCAAAGAAGACGAAAGTGACTCTCCATTAAGTGGAAAGCAACGTGAATCAACCATATTGATTTGCGTAATGCTGTTGAATCCCGGTGACTCAATACGCTTGCGTGGGAATTCTGTTTCAAGTTTAATTAAATGTTAAAACGGCAAACAGCATCATTTAATTTGTCCTCGCAGTTGATTCTGGATACAAAAAGAAAGAACAAAGTGTTTAGTGGGTCCTTGGTAAACACGAGATCTAAGTGTTCTCTTCTCAAATCTCCTGTGTATCCTAGAATGTTCAAAAGATTAAGCAAATGTCTGTTATTTTTAGGTCTATTTAAACACATATCATTGGAATAAGGGACATTATAGATACAACCTAAGATTAATTTAATATCTGTCTTTTAATCATGAAAATATGTTACTGATTTATACTCCAAGGCTTTATTGTCTTCCAAAGTAGTCCGTTTCAGTATTTGCTTGTTGTACATGCTTTATTTAGCTTTCAACATGGTTGCCTGTATCTTGAACTTCTAGTGACCAATCAATCCCTTTAAAGGAAAAAAAAGCTAAATGGTATTTCAGCTTCGATAGCCTGATCTGTCTTATTTATTGCTTCTGAAAACCATAACGTGGTGCATTAAGTTTAGCAGGAAGGAAGATATGTGATGTAGAGTAGATAATATAAGATTAAGTGTTAACACGTTTGTTTTCTTTTTGCAAGTCTAGAAATAGGGTTTCGAGACTTTTTATTTTTTATTGCATCTCTTAGACATTTTTTGCTATTTTTTTGTGCTCCTTTTTTTACAATGTTTGAGTAGATGGGTATGTAGATATTTCTAACATATTGTCTTTCTGGCAGATATGGCCTTTGGGATATAGCCCGAGGTGCTTCTCTAGATCTCAAATTTTTGTTCTTTTATGTTTTTACTGAGATGAGTTTTTTTTCTTTGTTGGGTAGATGTATTGACTGAACAAATTCATTCATTTTTAAAAAATTAGATGAAATGGTTTTGGTGAGAAAATCCACTTTGTCACAACCTAGAAAGCCTCTATTATGGAATTGTTCCCTCTATGAGATGAATGGCCCAATTTGACTTAAGGTAACCCCCAAAAACGTATTTATCAGGAAAAACAGATTGCAAGTTCCATGGTCATCAAGGGCAGTGCGGGGTTTGCGTCATCTAATGACGTAGAAAAATGCTCATATCAGTTGGCACTGTTCAGTGGAGGCTTGCTGCTACTTTGATCTCTTTTTTTTGTTTAAATTCTTTATGACATTGAGCATCTCAGTTGTTCTTCAGCAGTACAACAAACTTGCTTACAGTAAGGTTTCTGATATAAGGTTTTTGATTAAAAAAAATATATGATGATGGAATGGATTCGTAGGTGCATTGCTTTATCTGTGGGGTCTTGAACTACTGTTTTGTTTTTTGTTTTTTTCCTTATTTTTCTTTGACTATTTGAATTTAACGTTGTCAGGTATGGAATTCCTCTTTTGAAAATGTGGGATTCTACCGTGAGTAGATGAAGAGTACTCAAGGTATGTGATCTTTAACAAAGAATCACACAGATTGATTTGTGTTCTTTTTCAGTCTACCCTAGCCTGCTTTAAGTGTTCTTTTCCCAGGTTGCAGCCACTGGCAGTTGAGGTGTGGAAGCATGCCTTTTGTGAGGATTCTTACTGTTATTTTCTCGTAAATGAATTGTGTATATTCTTTAGCCATTTATCAACATTAATTTTGTATAGTTTTGGTTTTGTTAGTGATCACGAGTTCAATTTTTATTTGTTTAAAATTTCTATGTTCTTAGGGCTGTTGATCACCAATGGGATGGTCCTCTCTTTGCCACAGCTGGTTCTCAGGTCGATATATGGGATCACACAGGTTATGATTTACTGGCTTCTATTATTGTTTCATTTGTCTATAAACACTCTTGAGTGATGTTCTGGGTGATGCTTCCAAAAGGTCAGAGCCCATAAATACTTTTGAATGGGGTAAAGACACAGTTATTTCTGTGCGATTTAATCCTGGAGAACCTGATGTGCTAGCAACGTCGGCAAGGTATTTAAACTCTTCCAGTTAGTGTCCTTTTATTATATGTTATGGTTCCTTATCAAAGTGTTCTTTCTAAACTAAATAAAGATGTGCTACAATTTTGTATCAACCATTGTCCCTTTACTAGATATCAAAATGAATATCTCGATCTGTTGCTTTCCATCTTCATTTTTGCATTGCATGTTTTGGTGTTGGTATCTTAGCCAAGTGTTTGATGATAACACAATTGAAAGTAAAAAACTCCACATGCAGAAATCACAAGAAAACTTCAGTATTGTTGAACTTGTGTTGAACCGAGATCTTCCATTGGCCTATGTCCAACTTTGTTTTATCTCACTGTCTGTGAACTGATATGTTTTCTTAGGCACTAAGGATTAATTGGAATCTTGGACTCATCATTGGCCAATCATCTAGAAAACAAGTAGGGATATACGGCTCATAAGATTGATGTATTTTGTGGATGTCTTGCTATCAGTAAGGACATGTTCTATAGTTCTTTTGCTGTTTTTGCTCTTATGCATATCACTAGGTATATTATTATTATGTCTGACCATTAAGGACTAGGGAAGTTCAGTTGACGTGCTATGTGCCAATCACTTCTATCTGATGGTCTGTTAGATACGAAGGATCATGGTGACTCTAGTAGTTCAAAACAATATATACGACTGTTTTATTTCCTCAGCTTCTACATCTGTTATCCTTGTTAGAAAGGGGATACCTTTTCAGATGGAAAGAATGATCCTTTAACTAAAACAGTGTTCTAAAGGAACTTGCAGAAAGTTGACTACCTTCTTCCGTAAATAGCCTGATTGGGCCTTCTAGTTTCTTGGTCTTTATAGATAATCAACCAGTTTACTGGGCACCAGCCACCTTTAGTTGACTAGGCCTTCCATTTAAAAGTCCGTAATCCTATCAATGTTGCCAAGTAGTTAGATTGTGTCTTGGAAAAGTGAGATCAAATTAATTGAGGTTAGATAACACAAACTTAATAAGAATAAACCTCCTATGGTACAACTTGCTCTTCGAGTATTTGTCTATAAGTTGATTCCACTTGAAATTGATTCCTATTTAAACTGAATGAAAGGAATTAATATATCTACGCACTTGGTCTATTCCAAACAGCTAATCAACAGGTTTAGCATCCTATTTGGATGCATTGAGAAAGGCTTGAAAATGTATGTCTGTTAAACCAATGAATGTTTCTATTTATATAAGCCGCTGAGATTTCTTTAAGTTCCTTCTAAATAAGAAATTCTTAGGCTTAGGCTGCACATTTGTTTGCTTCTTTCTTTAAGCTGAAAAAGAATTAGAGGGCCCATAATTGTCTTGTAGCATCCAAAATCAGTTAAATCAAATATCAACGCAACAAGCAATAGTGGCCTTCTATTATCTAGGAATTGATGTGTAATATTAATTTATATTCCTTTCTTCTGGATTCATCAAATCTGACCAGATGGTCGTCCTTGAACTATAAGATATTTATCACAGACTAGTACATTTCAAATGCTTAACTTTTATGTGAATAGATACCTATATTCCTATAAGATATTTCTTTGTTGCATATTTAACTCTCCCTTTATATGCTTCTGCATTGTTTATTTATTAGATTCTTCTATGTGAGTTGAACCTGTTGAACAATATTTAATGCAAAGAGCTGATTGTGTTAAAATGTATTTTTTTATTATTTTGTAGTGATCGCAGTATAACTTTATATGATTTACGCATGTCATCCCCAGTTAGGAAGCTAATCATGAGGGTAATCTTTCTTCTTCTTTATACTTGCATGCGCAATTCTTTTGTCATTTCTTAGTTTCACCATTTCATGTTTAACTATATTTCATATGTTTATCTCCAATCATATTTAAATGATTTAATCCTGCTGGTTAAAAATTGACGTTCTTAATTTATATTCAGAACACCATTAGTACAACGTTTTCATTCATTGAAAATCTCAATGGTTTGCTGCTACTATTATTTGTTTTATTTTATTGTATCTTCTTGCATGAGGTTGCAGTCTAGTCTTTCAAGTAATCTCTTTTATCAAATAATCAATCACATGCTCACAAGGATGAGAACATAGTTGATTACTTTTTTCATTAGTTACAATTGCCTTGCACACAAGGATGAAATCCTTGCCATCAAGCTCACAGATATAGAGTGTGATTGGTGGCCTTATCAAGTTATTTAATAACTATGCAGTAATTTTGTTGTAGTACAGAAATTACATTACTCCACCTGTTGACCCTTTGATAAACTGCATTTGTTTTTTATATAATCAAAATCCAGAAATCTTATGGTCCATGAACTAGTTGAATAGATCCTTCATTCTGTCATGTGAGAATTATCTTGATGCAGATATTTATTACAAAATAAATGCCCATGCATATGTTGATGATAAATTGCATGATTCATGTGCTTTATATTCTAGATCATTTGTGTGATACCTGCTTGTGGAAATTTATACCATTAATATGATTCCATAATGGTAAAGTTTTAAAAAAGTTCCATGTAGATTTATGCCTGCTTGTCAGACGTTTTGATATTGATTTTCTTGATACAGACCAAGACTAATGCAATATGCTGGAATCCTATGGAGCCAATGAACTTTACAGCTGTAAGCAATTTAAATTAAGCGTACTCTGTTTTGCATGAGCTAAGATTCACCTTCCTATTCATAGCATCTTGTAATTTGTTTATCGCAACACTCTTTTGCTTATCACACCATGTGGTGCTTTTGTTGAGCATAGATTCACCTTCCTATTCATGGCATTTTGTGATCTGTTTATTTCAAGACTCTTTTGTTTATTACACCATATGGTGCTTTTGTTGAGGAGTGCAAAGTTTCAGGACTATCATATGGGCTCTCAAGGTGGATGATATAGTATTAAATTAATGGTATTAAGTATAAGTCATAAGGTCCTGAACGTGGATCTCAGGATCAGTTAATCCCCATTTGGCTGATCCAAGCTGCAGTTGGGATGATATGAGAACTCAAAAGTTTCACAAATCGGTTGGACATGGTTAATTTGTGATTCTGGCAAATTCTTACTGGTGCTAGTTGATTTGTGATTCTGGCAAATTCTTACTGGTGAATCTGGTAGTACTAACTTAAGTTAAAGCATTTTGATATCATTCAGTCAGTTCATGACACTAAATTTCAGACTATTCAAGCTAATTCTAGGTTCTCAGTTGATTTGAGAAATCTAATATGATGATCTCATGTGGTCTTGTAGATATATTCCAATTTCACAACCAATTCTCATCCTCGAGAGCCTAGTTCTGTATAATTTCAGCCAAAAATTGCAGATGTTATTGTACAACTTTACATGCATTATTAAAAACAAATTAATTGCAAATATCAAGATAGGAGATGCTTAAATTTCCAATAAAATAGATATTTGCTGTTGCAGGCAAATGAAGACTGTAGCTGCTACAGTTACGACACTAGGAAATTGGATGAAGCAAAGGTGGTGCATAAAGATCATGTTTCTGCAGTGTGCGTGACGTAGCTAAAATAATATCTTTATCTCAATATATTTTATAGAAAAATGTATTTCTCTGTTTAACTTAAATTCATACTTGTTTTGGCAATGCTGGGTACAGGATGGATATTGACTACTCTCCGACAGGCCGTGAGTTTGTGACTGGTTCTTATGATAGAACAGTGGGTTAAACCTTTTTAATTTTGTTTTTCAACTATTATATTATGCTGTCACAGAAGTATACTGCGGTTGCAGCAGATCTCAATTGACACCTTACAAAATTTTGGTTGCAGGTGAGGATCTTCCCATACAATGGGGACCATAGTAGGGAGATTTATCATACTAAACGGATGCAAAGGTTTTTGAAGCCTTGATTTCTTTCGCCCTGAGCTTCTTTTTCTTGTTTTTCTTATCAAAATATATTAATAGTTTTTACCTACATGATGATAAATTAGTTTCTTGTACATCAGAAAATGAATTTATTTTTTAGAATTCTATCCTTTTTATGTATCCTTACATAATTGCTTCCATTGTTATCATGATTGTTCTGTTTTATTTTAGTTAATGTGTCTTTTGTAATGCTGTATCTTGCCATCAATATTTTCGTTTTCTAGGTAGTGACTTGTTGCATCGTCTATGTAGGGTATTCTGTGTGAGGTACAGCTGTGATGGTTCTTATCTCATTTCTGGAAGTGATGATACCAATCTCCGGCTGTGGAAAGCGAAATCTTCAGAACAGATGGGAGTAGTAAGTGTACAGTTGATGTTTAATTGGACCATTTTGTTTGATGCATGGACAGCCATGGTTGTCTTTGTAGTTTATTATATATTTTTTCTAGGAATACTGCTTAGCCCGTGATCTAAGATTTTGAAAAGTCATTAGATTTGTCAAGCTCTCTGCTTGGACAGGTCAGATTTGTGTTTCTGTTCCACTATTCAATCTTGGACTTTGATGTTAAGTTCGTGGATTCTTTGTATGAGTCACTTCGCTTTTCTTCAATATGAAATCTCTCACCTGTATGATCACTCTGATGAGCATGGATATGGTAGCCTTATCCTTTTATAGTGAAATCAAAAATGATGTACTTGTGTTTTATAATTATACTCAGAAAGACCACCCGAACACACCCATACCAGAAACAAAGTAAGAAAACACTGCACAAATCAAGAAACAAGAGGTAAGAAACCTTGCACCGACGAGAAATAAGGGGTTTAACAAGCACACAAGCAAAAGAACTAGACTCCCCAATTATATAGAAGTTGCATCAAANAAGGTAAAAGGCTTTAGTTTATATGTATATGTCCAAGAAGAACCTTACAATGAAGCTAGAGGCTGCGCTGCGCGTGGCTGGAGTCTCCGGGGGATCGCGAAGCAACCCATTATTCCAATCCATATCGGGATCGAAGCAACCCATTATTCCAATCATATCAGATAAAGAATACGATCATCCACTATAAGAGAGGGCACCGGCCAACGTGAGCCACTCTTACGAGGGGCACCAAACACTGGCAAAGTGGCATCTGACCTGGCCATGTTCTTAGGCAGGGTTATTATCCATTCCGTATCATCTCCTGAGAACAAAGTCGTATGGGTGCGGTGGGCAATCTCTTTGAACAAGGGATTTTACAGTCGCGACAATGGACGTTTTGTTTGATCCAACATCACAGAAATCTTCTACCGGGTGGTTAGGTGTTCTTAAATTATTCCCTGGTCATTTTTGCAACCACAGCTTCTGGCAGAAATAGCAAGAGGGATTGGCGTTCCCTTACGGATTGATCGAACAACAGGAGGGTGAGTTGTTTGGCCCGCTTCTTATTATTTGGATTTGGAAGACAAGATTCATGATACGCTCTACGAGTAGAGACAGCAGACGGGTAAGTGTTTGGATTTAGGTTGTTTATTATGAACCTCCCTTTCTTTTTGAGCATCTGAACCACAACATGTATAGGGGGCAGGAAGCGACAATGCCCGATCAACCGCCTTTGCCTGCTTTGTCCAGTCTTGCCACAATAGCGATCCTACGGGCAGCGACTTCTCCTATTGTGAATCAGGTCAGCTATTCTCTTAATCAAGTTCCATAGTGCAGGCAGATAATACGTTAGGGCATCTCGTTGATAACACTTGGTCGCCACTAAGAATTGCTAATTGGTTGGCTCACAATCTCCTGTTAATAACCATGTAGCATAGCAACCAATGATTCATCACAATCATCTGCTTCTCATTCATATCCACTGGCCGATATGACGAGTGCTCAAGCGGAGTGCCATTAGCTCGGCACGGGCTGATGCGCCGCAACCAATGATGGTGAGTGGAAAGAAGTAAAAACGTCAGAAGCGTTACATCCAGAGATCTCAGAAAACGGGCAAATGAAAACCTACCTTATCAAAGCGAGTCTCTAAGCCCCGACTTAGAAAAGTGTGTTTTTTGGAATAGCATAGGCGCGTGGGAATGCTTCTACTTAGCTCACCTTGTTGACTCATTGTACTACTAACCGCCCGGACATTGTTTGCATCGCGGAACCTAAAATGTAGTTCTCCGCCGTACCAACTTCATACTGGTCTTCTCTGGGTTTTAGTGTAGTTGGCATCTAATGATGCTTTGCTTCTTTCTATATGGCTTTTCTTTTCTTCTTCTTCGTTTCTTATCCTTCTTGGTTGGAGATTGGGAATCACATATTTCGGTGTATGTAATGAGCTTTCATGTTCCACACTCGTTTCTCTTTCTTTTCTTTCATTTTATTTATGCTAAAAACTTGAGCCTATTCTAGGCCTTTGGTCAGCTTGGAGTTATTCTTCTTTGACGGCTCCCAGATTTGTGGCTTTTGGTTTGTTATTTTCATGCCGGAGCTCATGAGAAATCGGGTAGAAGAGCTCCGATCCTCTTGCCTAGATTTGCAGTGCAGCAGATGATTGACACTTTCTCTCTCTCCTGTATTGATACAAGAGGAAGTTGGTATACTGGGTCGAACTGTCGTGGTGGTTTGGATGGAATTGAGCAGCGTCTTGATCGCGGGTTCTTCTTGTTTTGTCAGTAATTGGAATAGCATTTACGGGTTAGCTCTTCCGCGTCACAGCTCGGATCTAAACCCGTTGCTAATTAATTCAGTGTTGTGTTCACTTGCAGCTTCGGGTTCTTATCGTGCATTTCGGTTTAAGGAAATGTGGACTCAACATCCATCCTAATTTATTGGCTTATGTTTCATATTGTTGGACTTCATTTTCCGACATTTACTAGGCTTTTCTACCTTTAGGAAGGGTACTTCCAATCCTCAGATAGCATCGCCAACAGCAACAAAAAGCAAAGAACACTATAATACGACCTCATCAAAAAGACCGCAAATGACAGTGGAAAGATTCCATACTTGGGAATTCCCCCGGTCTATGCGGGAGGAAACCCGAACAATGAGCTCTTGCTGTTCGAGCCCCCTTTGAGATTCCAATAAAACCAGAGTCGATAAAGCGTGCATCTTTATGTTGATGTAGATTCCAATGAAAAACCACTAACTTCGAAAGCTCGGTCGAGCTCATATAAAGAAAAGTCCATTATCATATTACTTATAGGAAGAAGTAGACAGTTCGCGAATCCGTCTTCTTGTTGAGGAATAGAAAACCAGTGCTATCGCGTATCATATAGTCGATCAAGGCTCCCGGACATTGTGCTTCTACTTTCATCGATATTGGCTGGGTAAGCTGTATACTATGCTAGGTATAAGATCGATCTCTAATCTCATTAGAAATGAGGGGACAGGGAGCTTTTTTAACCCAAAAGTGAGTGCAAATCGGTACCACCCCCTCGAAACTTGTATTCCACTTCCATCCTAGGACTCTCGGTCGAGTACAAAAGTGATTACTACCGAGCATCTTCGTTCCTCTCTGCGTACGAGCATCTTCGTTCCTCTTATAAGGATCAACAAATCGATTAGGGGAATTAGGGATCAAGAGACTGTACTTGCCCTGAACCCCTCCACCATTCCACTTTGGCTGCTTTCTTTCATATGGGTGTCAGGTTCCTAATGTTATAACTCTGAAAGGTGAGTCGTTATCTCTTCCTTACCCTTCGGCTAAGCCGCTTTGTCTGTTCATTGGATTTATGTCTGATAGCGTTTCTCTCTAAGCTGGAACAAGGGCTTTCTGATTCCCTCTTGTCGAGTGGGCTCCCCTTTTGATTCTTTCTTTTCCGTTGTCGGTCCTCTTCCTTACCATCAAGCTAGGGTTAGATCGTGGGAATTTGATTCATTCAATGACCAAGTTTATCTAATGAAAAGAGCTTTTGAAACGGATTGGAATCAAAAGTCAGTAAACATAGGATTAGGTCTAACCTGCGCGAGAGACTTGAATGGAATCAATCTCGGTATGTCAATCGGAAGCCAAAGAAGAGATAGTATCTTCCTTTAAGTAGCTTCGCGTTGGGTTGCCCCGCCCAAAGCAAGCCAGCCTTCTAATGATTCCGTTAAGGCAAAGAAACACATACTATTATCAAGGCAAGAAACACATACTATTCTATGAGAGACAATCTGATCTGATATACAATCGCCGATACATAAGCTATTCTCTTATATACAATCTTAGATACAACCCCAACATAAGATATAGAATAAGACGGATCAGACCGAACTACCAATGCATTTATTCCATCTCCACCGGAATCACCCCTATGCATAGCTCCTTCCCTCTTCTATTAAGAAGAAGTGAAGCAAGCGAGCCTCTCTATTGAGGGAGACCGATCTTTGTCAGTTTCTCAAGTGTTTGTTTTAGGAAACTTCTTTTTCGTATTCCAATTCTATTAGTTAGGAAATTCTCTTAGTTTAGAGGAAATGTTCGGGATATTTGCACGTTTTTGCTTTGTTTTTGATGGATATTAGCTATGATTTAGTGGGCTACGGGTGGAGGGCTATGAGCTCGTTCACTCAATCCCGGTAGCTCCTTCCCTTCTTATATGTTTATGGTGGAACGGAACGTACTTGCTGTCACCTATTAGATGCCCGGTAGCCCTTCTTTCTTCTATTTCTATTAGATGCCCGGGGGAAAACCACTCCCTTTGCCTTAGTTTGAAGCTAAACCAAAGTCAAGCCTTGTAGGCTCGTATAGAAAGCTATTTCTCAGGTATACCCACAGATCCATGTTCCTGAACAGTCTCGGAGAAGGCCACCAGCACCCGACTTACCTGAATGTCCCGTTGCCGCACTATGCAAGAAAAGGTTCCGCTTGGAAGCACCATCCGTATGGAATTGGAGACCAGCCAATGGCCCACAGCAATCCACTTGCTTACCTTCATACTTTGGCTCCGTTGTTTCGAATAGAAAGCATAGAACATACATCCCACTTTTCTCCTTTATTACATAGGTGGACGAAGGTCAAAGCATACGTTTGGAAGGAGAACTGTCATTCAGTTCAATCTGTCGTTAGGTTCAGGGGAAGTCCTGGGCTGAAGTTAAGTAAAGAAAGAAAGGATGGGTCACAACCACCAGCAATCAGGCAGGTCACCCTAACGTTGACGCAAAACAAATAATAATCCAAGTGATAGGAGAATCGAGGAATCCAAACCTTCCCTTGTACCGAGAGGCAAGAAAAGCTCTAGATTGGGAAAGGATTTTGAACCCAAAGAAAGTACGTGTTCGCTTCGCAGCCTCCAGAGCAGAGCTTGAAGCAAGGGTCAAAACAGGGTTCTCTATCGACAAGTTCACATACCATTGGTTAAATGAAAGAAGAGGCTCCGGTGTACTAGAGAGGACCTCACCGTTTAAGACGTAACCTAGACGGGGAACCCCTATTTTTTTTTGTAGTATCATGAGAATTTCTTAGTTGCAGGTGAAATGCCTGGACGAGAATAAACTTGTGGTCGGAAGGTTAATAGTAGCCAAAAGCCATTGGAATTTATATTTTGATATTACGGATAATCCTTTTTGGTATTAATCGAACCGGTGAGAGGGGAACAGGGATGACTGAAAGAATCGAAATCAATTAGTTATTCATTAAGGTTTAATTGATTCAATGACCAGAGTTTAGACGTGGATATACCATCTCGGGAGACGTCGACAAAAATTCGTTTATATGTTGCACAACCCTCTAGCGAGGCTCATTCAAGACTTACCGAACGAATTACTCAAACAGAAATGAGAGCTTTGGCTTCCTCTCATCGAGATATACGGCGCAAAAGATTGGATTTTCGTCGTTTGGTGGATCACCTCGGATAAAATTCAGTAACTCGTAAATAAGGTATTGTAATAGTTATAGTAGATTAATACACCAATCTGTCAAGAAGCAATTGCTTCTTAATCGTAAAATACCTGCCAAAACTATATCCAATAAGAATTGTTCTTTA
>PYDT01000103.1:22650-178522 GCA_004837865.1 Musa balbisiana
GAGTTAGAGGGTAAGAATGAAGTTACTAAGGAGCCAGCAAGCTCATAAGTCGGAATTACGGAATTTCACTCAGTAGCCAGGGGACAGGTATAGTAGCAGAAGAGAAGAGAGATTGGCTTTTTCTTTCTGCTTTTCTTAATAAGAGAAGAATTCATTTAATAGCTATTTTCTTCTACTAAACGTCAAAAGTGGCAGTAGAGGAGAAATCAAAGTTGAAAACATCCAATTACTTAAGGGCACAGGACTTGGGCAGCTAATACTAATACAGTTAGGGCTCTTGACTACTCTACGACTACTATATTAATTCTTTTACTACTTAGTCAGAGTGGAGTTCAATCCTTACTTGACAACTTGCCTCAACTTACTATAAGGGCCTATCTACTTCTGGATAAGAATGGGGGTAGAAAACCATCGAACAGGAGAGACAAGCAACGGGACAAGCAACAGTACTAGAGCCAGATAGGGGCGAACTACTCACTTGGAAGCTTTGAAGCGGGGTTGATTCTCTTGTTACTACTCCGGATCTTGTTTCGTTCTTTGTGGACTGATTTCCATTCTGATTCTGTTACTGCCCAGTTTCATTCTTTCACTGCCTGTTAGGGGTTCGTTCTTATCTTAGTAGTTTCAGTTCCATTATGATCTTAGTACTATATGCAGAGAAGCAGACCGGTAGTACTGTTCTGGTTTGAGTTTAATTCTGAGTCTAAGAGTAAGCACAATAAAGAGTTCTATACTAGGGCAATAAGGTGTTGCTAGTGTCATTCTGTAACTCCTTCGCAGCGTAGTTCAATTCTTTACTTCAGTACCGGAGCAGAGGCTAGTTCTATTCTTTTACTACTGAGTTCAATTACTAATGGGGGGCCAAGTCACTCAGGTATTAATTCTAAGAAGGTAGTTTCTAGGGTATTAATTCTCAGATGTCAACAAAGACAGATTCCACTGGGGATGCAACTCGAGCAGGACTACTACTTGTCCACTCATACAGATTCCACTGGACTACCACTTGGACTATACTTTTGCCAACACCCGGACCGGACTGATTTCACTCTTTTTCAGATACCCGACCGAAACTCTAAAGTGAAGTGAGAATGGAATTGCACCTATGGAGCACCCGGCTTCAGATCTTGTTCCGACTCCCCTTCCCCGGATTCAGTTTCTGACCTTGCCCACCTCTCCTATCGAAAGGGAGAATTTCACTCATAAGTAAAAGAATGAACTAGTACCCTTTAGTAACAGAAAGAAACAAGCACTACCTGGACTACAACTACCGGGATTCAACTCATAAACTACAGGCTCGGCTCTTGCAACTCGGTATTCAACTTTAATAACTTCTTCTGTTGGGCCTCTACGGGCAACTATCTACTTTGAAGCGGTAAGTTAATAACTAGTGAAAGTTCTCAAGTTCGGGTAAGGAAGGCTACTAGGTGAGTTGGTCAAGATCAAAGATGCTGTTCGAGTGAGAAGTAACTCTTGTCTGCTTGGTGGATAGAATTGGTGCTAACAAGACCTTACCTAGCAATAGGGAATCCTACTCAACAGTAATAGAATTCAATCAATAACAATAATCCATTGATTAACTACTCATAGAAGCAGAAGCCACAGAATGGGACCAGTAACTGTAAGCCTGAAACTAGCTCCCCGCAGCCTGTAGCTCAGTGACCTTAGACTGTAGCTGTGGAGTGAAAGAATCAAACCAGTAAGTAGAAGGCCTCCCCTCAGACTTAAACCAGGACCAATCAGACTCAAACCAGTAACTAACAGAATGAACCCCGCCTTGTACGCTCTATCGCATCCAGTATGTCATTCATTACGCATAATACTTTTTGTCAGAATAAAGGATGTGGGCACGGATTCTCAGAATACAATTAGTGCTTCCAAGGTTGCTCCTACTATCTAAGGTACGAAGCGAGGCCCTTTTCTATACTTCTTCCTTGAATGACGATTTGGTCGTTTTATTCCTTTGACTACTGGTTGAAACCTAGCTATACTGTTTATTAGTCTGCAATTCCTATCTCTCATTCTTACTGTCCTATCTCTGAAACTGCTCTATTACAAACCCCTTTGAGAAGTCTATCTATCCTGTCTATCATTACCCAACTACCAACTCGAGGTCCACCAACCAATGCCGATAAGGCTTGCTTTACTCACATGGGCCTACCGGACTTGCTTTGATACCTGCCAAGTAACTACTGTAGACAAGCAACTACTTACCATCTAAGGGGTAATCGAACAGCTCCTAATCATAATGAAGTTCCTGAATAATAGTTCGGTTTTTCTAGCCTAGAGAGCTAGATTGAACGAGTGCCCAGTGGAGTTGTCATCAATAGGTAAGCATTGAGATCGGGAGCTAAGAATTCTACCATTAGTAGTTGACTTCATGGTGGTAGCGACGTACTAGTATGGAGGAGATATGTATTGAGATTAGACTATCAACAAGTATATTTGAGACTATCAACAAGTAGATTGATACTCCTCACTTGGAATTCAACCAGTGTATTAGCGAGAATCAACACAAAGACAAGGAAGCGCGGCTGCCATATAAGAATCGAAATCAAGCATACAAGAATGGAAGACATAATCGAAGATACCGGACATAGCTCTAAGTGTGAGCAGGAGAACAGACTTGAGCGACCCCTTCAAAGACTCTTAATAACCAAGTGAGATAATACACCTAAGTAAGATAATACATCGTACTGGGAACAATGATATTGGCAATAAGGAATCCAACCCGACTGTAAGAGAATTAAGAGCATTAATTTCATAATTGAACTCAGTAGTATTGGTCAAAAACCCTTCCTGCAAGCACTCAATCTTACTTGAACTTATCCCCGTACGGCAACTCCTTGGTTAGAGTCTAGCGCTCCGTCCAAAACTCCGTTAGATTATTATGGTATTTGAGCTTGCTCCCGACACTCCCTTTGCTTAAATAGAGTCCTCTGGGTTTACTGGATATCCGCCTTGCTTTGCTTGTCTGGTGGGAATCGAACTCAACAGCACAAGAGTCGACAGGAGTGCTATAAGAACCGATCTATAAGTACCAAATGCAAAACTACCTGATATAAGAGAACTCAGCTACCCAAGACAGCCTTACCTTGCATCCCAGTGACCAAGCCTTTTGGGCAGCTCAGTGCATTATAGTCCTCAGTAGATTCATTTCTCTTACGGTGGGATGAGTTGAAATCCAAGTTTCCAGTTCGATGCTTATGCCCAGTGGAGGAATTAGGTTGAGGAATATATGTTTTATAGGTAGTAATGGCAGGCTAACGATTGAAGTAAGGAAAGCAAGCCCGCTAGGTGCATATTGCATTTAAGCAAGTAAAGCAAGACTAGAAGTCCGTAGGGGAAGTGGACATACTTAACCCGGGGAGTGGCAAGCTAAGCCAGGGAGTGGCAAGCTAAGCCTGCCTACCTAACAAGGATGCCAGAAAGGATTTGTAGGATGATAGGCAGTAAAGGCATACAAAACTAACCATTGGAATATGGAAGTGAACTACAAGTCTATGAACCTCAGTATAAGACTCTAGATAGTAAGTAGTCGGATAAGAGTAGTAAGTAAGAGAATAGGCACCGGATCCAGGAATCAACATAACAACACTAGGACTAGAGTTCGGGTCGATCGATAACACCTCTGCTCTGGGCTATAAATAACACACTCGAAAGAAGCCTTCTGAAGCGTTCTACTCTATAAGTCAATATTGTGTCTATGATATAAGTAAATATTGTCTTGTATGTGTCCCAACTCAATCAATAAGTGCGCGGCTGTACTTCAGTTCCGTTTGAGGGAAGGGATAAGATCGTGTTGTCGTATCTCAAATATCATATCTCTTTTTCGAATGCTGAGGTTAAGGAAGGCCTACTACTGCTCTCCTACTGAAACTCTGCAACTACCGGTCTTCAAGCCAACAAATAAGGATTCCACTATACTATATAGGAGAAAACAATTGACCCTGACCGATAGCACGAAACTTTACTTCCTGCCGAATATCCCGCTGATTCATTCTCTCGTTACTATATTCTTCCCCGAACTCGTATACTCGACTTGGCCTCTCTTTTTCTTTTATGTATGGGTTTGGGTCCCTAGCCTATAAGTCAACACCATTCTTTAGTGCAATACCGGCTATCTATCCTGAGTTAGCAGAGAGGAGTGGAATACCGAGTTGAAGTATAAGATGCTTGATCAAGTCAGTTAGCTGCCCTAGGAAAGTATAGTTATGGGAAAGAATCAATTCCATGCTTTTCAGCTACCAGGAATCTGTCAACTCACCACTCCTAGACACTATGATAGGCAACCCGATCGATTGTTCATGGCGCCAGGGAAAGTACTGAAATTCTATGTCCAGTGTACTAGAGTGATTACTGAGTCCTATGAATAGGCTTTGTTGCGCGTTGCTCATGGGTTGGGGGTGCTCCTTCTCTTGCTTGTTTTGTAACACTAGATTCAGAGTAGTTGGCTTGGCGATGGGTATCCATCTTTTCGAGTGGAATACCGAGTTGATTGAGTCTTCAAGGGAAGTTTCGGGTGTTGGCACTTGACTCAAATCTACCTCATTGGCAGCCTCAGCAACATATGAAACAGGACTTGTTGAACGGGCTCACTCCTAACTCTCTCGGGGAACAAGCATATGAAGAAAGTGAGCAACGATAAAGAAGAAAGTGAGCGTCGACAAGCAACGTATACAAACAAAGGAAAAGAAAGTAATTAACTACCAGGTCCTATACTAAAGAAGAGAGGCCAAGCAACTCTCAACTCGATAAATACAGGAGCCTCATTCAGGTATCAAACTACAGAAGAAAACCGGAACTACTTGCTGAGCCTATAAAGTACGAAGAAAACAGGAAGGTAGAAAACAGATGTATTGAAGTAAAGAATTGAACTAAGTAGACTCAGAATGAGAATGAGACCAGTGAGTGGAAGGCTAAAGTAAAGAAGTAAGCCTGAGCTCCTGGAAGCAAAGCCTTCAACCGGGCAGTATAAGACTAGAACTACCAACTAAAAGAATCAAACCAGTACTATCAGAAGTAAGACTAAGAATTGACCTAACTCATGACAGAATGCAACCAGTGAGTATCAGCCTTCAACCGGGCAGTAAAGGAATGAGCTCCAGTAGCTCGAGACTAAAACCAGTACAACTCAGCCTCAACCCGTTCAGTGAAAGAATGTCGCGGGTGCGGGCAGACTCCACCCGGTCGGACCCAGGCTGTAGCTCAGCAGCCCCAGAACCGAACTCACCAATTACAGAATGAAACCACTCAACTCAGTAGCAGCCTGTAGCAGGGTAGCTCCTTGCTTTGACTCCCTAGCAACGCAGCTCGAGCCAACAAGCAGACAAACAAAGCTTAAGTCCAGTACTATTTCCCCATTTGCTACCAAAAAACACGGGAAAACGTGAAAATGAATTCCATTTCTGGTGATCTATTAGCTAAAATCTGGTCACTGCCAAAAAACACGGGAAAACGCCAAGATCTCATGACTTTTGGGCTTGCTATTAGGCAAATTGGGGTCGCTACGAAAAAACACGGGGCCAAGTAACTCGTTACGCGGCAGGGAGTTCTGGCAAAAATCCAATTCATTTCCGGAGCTCTATTAGGGAAAACATCGATGCTATGAAAAAACACGGGAAAACGTGAGTGACTGGGTTCCCAAGCCGACCTCTCTTCTGGCTCTGTCTCTTTGAACTCCAATGAATTGAACCCTGCTGGCTCTGCTGGGCTAGTGGAATACTGAGTGGAATCTGGTTTCCTTAATAAAGATAGGATCTCATTTAGTGGGCTTTCCCCTACGGAGCTTCTACTGTGCTGGTGGAGGAAAAAGAGAAGTCATTTCGAAGTTGTTTTTCAGTAAATTGATCTATTCTGCCAGTGTTAAGTAAACTCGATTCTCCTGGGCTCTCCTGGTGCCGGGGTAAAGCACTAGAACTATAGGAGCGCTTCCTTATACTTGATGAAACACTAATACTGCCGAGGAGAAGGGAAAGAGACTGATGCAACTACTTATCGTAACGACGAAGCGCAATATACGCCTCGCATTTCACATAAGAAATCACTGGCGCTCCTTACTACCGGAACCATAGCTTTTCCTTGCCCCACCCACCGGCCCATACTTCTATTTTCCATAGGACAAAGGGTTTCCTTAGATGTTTTCTCTGATTTGGTGGTTGACGAACTTTCTCCATAGTCCACCTTCAGATACTCACATTGCTGAGGCCTGGGCCTGGTCCTTCGGATTCTTTGGAGTTTGAGCAGCTCTTTCCGTGCCCACTCCTGGTCCTTCGGATTCTTTGGAGTTTGAGCAGCTCTTTCCGTGCCCACTCCTGGAGACCAATCTCAAACCTAAACACCTTGTATTCTTCTGCCATGTTCCCGATCTACAGCATCAATAACGAAAACTTCCTCAAAAGCGAACAAGACCTATATATCATGCTACTTCCAGTTGACTTCCTTACTATGATTCGCATCGATAAATGCTAATCTCCTGTGAAAAGATCTCTCCTAGTTAGATTCTTCCATTTTCTACAGAAAAGCGAATTCAGCCCCTGTCCATTCCCTAGTCTTAGAGCTAGGAGTTTTTCAAATAATATGTCTATCTTGGCTTTGGCTTGGTCTTCAATTGTCACACTATCCTTGCTTTCGGGCGATTTAGTTTACATTGTTCTCACCTACGAAAATCCGAATGCAAGAAAGAGGTAAGCCTTGCCTTGTATTCAAGGTCTATGTCTCGTCCTTACCAGACGCTTCGTAGGCAAGAGGAATGCTATCACGTCAACGATGTGTGATCTTGCCAATTATCATATCAAAGATCTATCTATCTTAGTTCTACTCGAAGCTGTAAAAGAAAAGATCTATGCGAGGTACTACCTTATATTCCTTCGGGCCTCTTTGTCTCTTTGACTTATAGGTGTTTCGTTCTCACTTTCATTCTGATTTGCCTATCCACCAAACAACTACTAGAAAAGCAAAGAAAAAAACTCGTTGAGAATAAAGAATAGATCCACGGCTGACAAGAATAGAGCTGCTCGCCGCCCTCCTCCATTAGAGTGAAACCACCACTTCTAATATTGATACTAGGATCGCACCTCTAGGAGGTATCTGAGCCTTTATCACTTCCCTATTGGTCTGCCATTACTCGATCTAATTCTAACTATCCTAAGCTGTTGGTCTGCTCTTCTTTCCTTGCAAACTGACACGCTTGTCTTTGATTCTATACCTCTTTGCTTTGGTTCTGTAGCTACTGTACTGATTCGTATGTGAGATTGAGCCTACCTCGCCGCAACTGTGGAAACTGACACCACTAACAGTAAGAATTGAACTAAGGAGTATAAGAATGAAACCCTAACGAACGAGTATTGGAATTCAAACCTGCCTGCCCTAGCCATACGCTGCACCAGTTGATCTTCAGTCAAGAAATCATTCAACAAGCAAAGCAGCTGGCTCCCGTAACTAACTTAATTCGGCTCCTCTCTGCTAACTTCATTAGGCTAGGCTCCGATCAATCCTCTTCTATCGCCCGTGACGGGACTCAGAATTTACCTAACAACTTACAGAATGGAACTAACAACCAACAGAATTCAACCAGTAATTACACCAGCCGCGCCTACCTGACCCTCGTATAGGAATTCCGAGTTTCTGTCTGACCGAGTCCCTTCTGGTTTCCTTAATAAAGAGAGAATTCATTTCACCTATGTTTCCCATACTGTGTAAGTAGACGGGGCCAAGCTACTAGGCAAGGCCTAAGACACAACTGGAATTATAAAAAGCACATAAAGTGGTTTAGTTCGTTCTCTTACTTTCGATGTCTCCGCGTGACGCGGCAGTAATAACTAGTCATAACGAAGTTATTACAATAGATGCTTTCGGCGGCAGCACAACAAATAGGGGGTTATAAACAAGTTATGACCAAGTCCTGATCCCGCCAAGTGCTTTGTTCGTGTAGCGCGGCAGGGCCGCTCTTAGAGTTTTTCAGCCTTAATTCAGTTATTATGCCTGTGTTAAGTGAACTACCCGAGCCTAGCTAAGGAGTGAAACAAGCCTGCCTGAGTCACTGAATTCAACCAGCCTGCCCGAGCCTATAAGTCAACTACCTAACAAGTAAGTAAACGAACCGAGTCACAGAATTCAACCCGCCTGCCCTCGCCTCCAAGTCACTACGTCAGTTACGCGGCAGGAGCCCGTTGAAATAAAGAAAGAAAAAAGCTAGGTTCAATTAATTCCGAAATCCAGAAATCAAAGAAAGAAATCCGAGGAAGCTAGCAGAGGTGTTTAAGGAGTAGAAGCCCTAGGACAGAGATTTGTTCATAAAGACTAAGTGAGCTAACGGGAGCCAGTTGTAATAGGTATTCTTGCCAGCAGGGTTCTCAGTCACCAAGGTACTCTCGATCTGGTGTTACAGCCTCAACCTCAAAAGAAGGGTTTTCATCCCCAACAAGCAATTCTTCAACTTGAGATCCGAATCCAGTCTCTTTCACTCTACTTTCTACTGCTAATTCACCTTATTCCTCTTCTCCTTATCTGAAACTAAGTGGTCTTCTGCTCTGATAACTAAACATATAAGTCAAAGATCAGAATTTCACTCAGTCTACTTGTGAGTTGAATTAGAACTCTTTCACTCCTCTACTAATACACTAACTCCTCTTTCATATTTGATTTCCTCTTTATTACTTACTATACACTAGGGTAGGGGAGAAGGAGGTCAATACTTATGCTAAAAGTACCAATTACTTGAGTTTACAGCCCCAACTAGTGCTCTTTACTTCCACTAAGAATTCAAGGGCCGCTCTTAGAGTTTTTCAGGGGGGGGGGGGGGGGGGGGGGGGGGGGGGGGGGGGGGGGGGGGGGGGGGGGGGGGGGGGGGGGGGGGGGGGGGGGGGGGGGGGGGGGGGGGGGGGGGGGGGGGGGGGGGGGGGGGGGGGGGGGGGGGGGGGGGGGGGGGGGGGGGGGGGGGGGGGGGGGGGGGGGGGGGGGGGGGGGGGGGGGGGGGGGGGGGGGGGGGGGGGGGGGGGGGGGGGGGGGGGGGGGGGGGGGGGGGGGGGGGGGGGGGGGGGGGGGGGGGGGGGGGGGGGGGGGGGGGGGGGGGGGGGGGGGGGGGGGGGGGGGGGGGGGGGGGGGGGGGGGGGGGGGGGGGGGGGGGGGGGGGGGGGGGGGGGGGGGGGGGGGGGGGGGGGGGGGGGGGGGGGGGGGGGGGGGGGGGGGGGGGGGGGGGGGGGGGGGGGGGGGGGGGGGGGGGGGGGGGGGGGGGGGGGGGGGGGGGGGGGGGGGGGGGGGGGGGGGTCAGCCTTAATTCAGTTATTATGCTGTGTTAAGTGAACTACCCGAGCCTAGCTAAGGAGTGAAACAAGCTGCCTGAGTCACTGAATTCAACCAGCCTGCCGAGCCTATAAGTCAACTACCTAACAAGTAAGTAAACGAACCGAGTCACAGAATTCAACCCCTCGCCTCCAAGTCACTACGTCAGTTACGCGGCAGGAAGCCCGTTGAAATAAAGAAAGAAAAAGCTAGGTTCAATTAATTCCGAAATCCAGAAATCAAAGAAGAAATCCGAGGAAGCTAGCAGAGGTGTTAAGGAGTAGAAGCCCTAGGACAGAGATTTGTTCATAAAGACTAAGTGAGCTAACGGGAGCCAGTTGTAATAGGTATTCTTGCCAGCAGGGTTCTCAGTCACCAAGGTACTCTCGATTGGTGTTACAGCTCAACCTCAAAAGAAGGGTTTTCATCCCCAACAAGCAATTCTTCAACTTGAGATCCGAATCCAGTCTCTTTCACTCCTACTTTCTACTGCTAATTCACCTTATTCCTCTTCTCCCTTATCTGAAACTAAGTGGTCTTCTGCTCTGATAACTAAACATATAAGTCAAAGATCAGAATTTCACTCAGTCTACTTGTGAGTTGAATTAACTCTTTCACTCCTCTACTAATACACTAACTCCTCTCACCAGTCAGAATGAAGCCGGATAAGGTGGAGACAAACTAAGAAGGAGAAGGTCGAATTACAGAATGGAACTCAGGAGTCAAAGAAACACGCTACTACACCAATGCCATTAGCCAAGTCACTACTAGACAAGCCCAACTTAAGTCAAGTACTATTTCTACATTTGCGTTGTACAACTCCTGCCGCGCAACAGGGAACTCGCTGACGCGACACACGAACAAAGGAACTGTTATAACTGCGTTATAACATACAGGTAGCAGCCCTGCCGCGCAACACGAACAAAGGAACTGAGGAAGGACTCCGGTCATGACTCAGTTCCTGCCGCGCAACATTAGTAGTTGCTTGGCCGTTATAACATACTATACTATTGTTGCTGCCGCGCAACGGCTATGCCGTTGCTTGTCTATCCGTTGCTTGGCGCTGCCGCGCAACGGCGTAGCCGTTGCACGTGTCTTGTCTGCTTGGCCCCTGGGTTCGGTAAGGAAGTCAAGTTGCTGCAAGCGGGTATCTCGGGTGAAAGTAAGTCAGCTGCCCGGGGTTAATAAAGAAGTTCCGTTGATTCCTTACCACTCTCTATCGCTCCTAGTATTTCTATGAAACTCGTAGTTCAGGGAAGGCTTGTTTACTCGGTATCAGGGAAGGGAGTTGTGATTGAATATCTTTTCTCTCTTATTGAATGGAGCACCTTCTTATTGAATTGAGCACCTGGCATAGAAACAAACAAGTCAGGAATTCATTTTAACCAGGAAAACAACTACTAGCCAAGTGGACAAGAAAGATTCAATTCGCTAAGAACTCACTATGACCAATTCCTAGCATTTAGTATAAGAAACTACAGCAACAAGTTAACGACTTAGAAACCTTAGCACCTTTAGCACCCTTAGCAACATTAGCACCCTTAGCTACCTTAGAAACCTTAGCACCCTTATCAACATTATAAACAAGCATTACTGTCTTAGCAACATTTAGCACCCTTAGCAACATTAGCACCCTTAGCTACCTTAGAAACCTTAGCACCCTTATCAACATTATAAACAAGCATTACTGTCTTAGCAACATTAGCATGAAACAAGCATCTGGTATATTAGCTACCTTATTACTGGAAAGCCGAGGTATACCTATTACTACTCTGACTCAGAATGGACCTAAGCAGTCGGGACCAGACTAACATTTGCAGCTCGCTACCGTTTTCACTCAGGCTCCTACCGCGCCTAGGGCTAGGTCGGCTGGCTTGGTCATTATACTAAGCTTGGTCGAAAGTCGGATAACAAACAAAACACTTTATGTGCCAAACTCAGGAGCCCCGGTTCGAGCAGAATACGGATCAGGTAAAAGTATGAGTATATGTATCATGAGTTGGAGCCGTAGAATCACCTGTTCCATTGCCCCACTTATGATATCCGCTCTTCAGTTGGAGCCGTAGAATCACCTGTTCCTGTGCCACTTATGATATCTGCTCTTAACTTCTTAACTTCCAGTCCAGATTCCAGTCTTGGTCTTGTTCCAGTTCTTGTTCTAGTGGAATCCCCAACCAGTAAGTAGTCCAAGTAGTAGTCCCGTTTCATGTGTTTTAGTTGACATAGCCAGAGGTCTAGGATAAGAGCGAACACTTGCTAAAGAGGATTTAGTGGAAAAGGTAGAATCTGTCACCAAGGAGCAGAGGTGGGTCAGTAGGAAAGTAAGAAGTAGTTGACTTGGCCAGCATCTAGGGCCACTCTGTAGTGAAAGGAAGAATTGAACTAACCCCTAGGAATAAGGAATTAAAGAATTCAACAAGTAAGTAGAAGACTAAGAATAGCTCTTCAGTGCCTCAGAATCAAATCAGCTGCCGCCTACTAGACTAACGCCATGGATACAGGACTCGGGAACAGCTCGTTAAAACATATTATACGAGTTCTGACTTGTGATGCGTTCGTAGCCTAACTCGCTGACGCGCAACATTACTCCTTTAGCGACACAGAACTCCTGACGCGACACACGAAAAAAGGAACTGTTATAACTGCGTTATAACATACTATTGTTGCTGCCGCGCAACGGCTACGCCGTTGCTTGTCTATTCGTGTCTTGTCGTCTTGTCTGCTTGTCTGCTTGTTGCCTGTAGCTCCCCTTTACCGAAGCCTGCTGCTCAGTAGACTCAGAATCAAACAAGCTTACCTCAGACTGAGCTCCCACCATGAAAGAATGAAACCGCTATGACTCAGCCTCCAACTCAGTAGCTCGAGCCTTCAATCGGTAGCTTTCAGCCTGTAGCTCAGTATCCATCTAGTATGACCAGAACTCCCAGATTAGTATCAGGCTCAAACCACTAAATCAAAGAATTGAACTCAGTAGTATAAGAACTCAAAGGTAAGAATTCAACTCACAACTAGGAATAAGGAATTCAAGAATTCAACAAGTAAGTAGAAGAGCCAAGCAACTACTTATGAGCAAGTCCTGTTGTATTCCCCGGTCAAAATGGACGCAAAGTGGTTGGTCGCTTGTCACGCTCTGCTTGGTCGTTTGTCTTGTGTTGGTGTGCGGAAAGAAAGTTGGTTTAGTTCTGGTCGGCAAGGAAAGGATCGTTTTTGTCTTAAAGTTAATCAGTTCGGGCATTCTCTGCTAGATCCGTTATTGGCAGCAATTAAAGTATGAGCTTGTTCTAGTGTTATCGTATATAGAATCAGAGTAATAAGGAAGGCAGCAGGTCATAAAGGACTCTCAATCTGGTTAACGACTCTCTATATCTTGCGTTCAAGCCTTATTTGCCCTAACTTCCGGTGCGCTAAGTATTTCAGTGGAGTCTCTTTTGTTTTCACGAGCGAGAACAAGTTCACAAGCTAACGTGGCGTCAGTGAAATCTTTTCTTGCTCCGCTCAATTCCAATTATCGTTGTTTAAGTCAGGGTAAACTACAGGGGAATGGAATGTGATCCATCTTTCTAGGCTAAAATGTTCATCATCAGGTCCGATAGCAGAGTCGAAATGTGGAGATATGACATAAGCTACGTTGAACAAAGGCATATAGACGCTCAAAGGTCTTATTGTCCCGCTCTTAGCTCGCAGGGGAGAGTGTTTCCTTTCAAGGACTCTCTTCCAGCTAATGCACAAGTCAAATCACAGAATATTTCACAAAGAATATTTCCATAATGCGTTTAAAGCACCAATTATAGAAGTGAGTAAAGAAATAGTGAAGTTTACCCTATAGCCCAGCAGTAGATCCTGATCTTTATGATTCTTCAAAGCCAATACAGTACTTTATTCTTCCTCGAACATGTTCTCTATTTACTACCTATAGGACAGGACGGGTTCTCTATCTCCCGAAAACAGGACTACATCGACAACGAATGAAACTTAAGCAACTATAACCTAACCACACCTAGTGCCTAGTGCTCTTAATTGAAAGGCAGAATTTAACTAAGTAGGCAAGAGTCTAGGTTCCATTCTGAGTATTTCTGGTTTCTTATATAAGAGGTAAAGTACTTGCTTTTATGCCCTATTAGTTTCATCTCATATAGAAAGAAGTAATTAAAGAATCAGAGGCCCAAGCATCCGTCTTTGAAAGAACAAGAACTGGAGCTCAAAAGGACTAATAACTAGAAGAAAGAAACCCTAAAGTAAGACCTATCCCTTAACGACCCCAACAAGTGAGTAAGTGACCAGTAAGTAAGCAAGCCCGACCCCTTTAACTACCCACATGGGTGATACTAGATACTATCCCATACCACAACTCTGATATCCTATACCTCTGACCTCTGGCTACTATTAACAGAATGAGGCTCAGTTGCTGGGCCCCCCATGAATTCTCATTCTTATCTCACTTAACGCAATTCTGCTTTCTTACCCTCTACTCCGAGCCTTACTATTAAGCTTCGAACTAGGGATTCAACTCCGGATTAAACAGGCTGCTGGCTCCTATTAACTTAATCTAGACGAAAAGAGTGGTGGCTGTCAACTCAGAAGCCAACTCAATTAGTATAAGAATGAAGACAGCGCTTCGTCTTGCCACGCTCTAAAGTCGCAAATAAGGAACTCAAACCCAGTATTAGAAGAATGGGCAAGCGGATGGGACAACACAACACAGAGCTCAACTCCAAGTTGAAAGAAGTGGGAATGAAACTAACTAATCAAAGAATCCATCCAAAGGATAAAGAATCAACATTACTACTAACAAGACTGCTGCTACTTACTGAAAAGCTGCCCTTCCTACCTATCCGACCTATCAGGTTTGCTCTACTACCTATGATTCTCACTATGCTTGTTATTAGCCTGTCCTTACTTACCTGTATTCTTCAACTTTCAAACCTTGCTTTTCAACTTCTCGTTATGGGTAGCTTAGCCCTCCTTTCCTTTATCTTATTCTTCAATTGATTACTTGAGTTCTGCATTACTATACACTGGACTAGGCCTGCAACTAACATAACATTACTTAGTTAAGAAGTGAGCCGGTCCTTACTTGATATTATTCTTATATCTATTACTTCAATGACTATATTAGGTACCATCCCAGAAAAGCCTGCCTACTCTTGCTCTCATTCTACACCTAGTGCTTTTCCTATTTTCTCTTATTAGAATCCAGAAATCCACCTAGCTGTCCACGCCCTCTATTCTCTTACGCCCCTTTAGAATAAAGAAACACATTAATGCTTCTCAGAGTGTAGCTACAGCCTATTAAACCTACGCGACTTTACATAGTACCTTTGATTCTTACTGGCTTGTTTCAAACTTTCCCTACAGCTACTGAGCCTTGCTTTGAAACTAACACCGCTACGAGCAATACTTAACTCCTTGCGCTATCCCCTTGCTGGGACTGGGGCAGAAGGAAACTAAGTAGTAGTCCACCAAGTATAGTAGTTCACCAGGCAACCAGACTAGTAGGAAAGTCACTATGGTCCTGTCCTATACTATTGGCAACGAAAAAACCCGGGGCCAAGTCACTACTAATGTGACGCGGCAGGGAGTTCCGGAAAAAATCTTAGATTTGGATCGGTCTATTAAGGGGCCAAGTCACTACTAATGTGACGCGGCAGGAGCTCCTCCAATGCGTTGAAAAAACCCGGGTTTAGTCAACTTTTCAGAGATTTGGATCGGTCTATTAAGGGAAATTCCAATGCTATCAAAAAACACGGGAAAACGTAAAAAATCTCAGATTTGGATCGGGCTATTAGCCAAAATCCGGTCGCTGCCTTTTTTCCCGGTAAAACGGAAAAATTCTATCTTTTTTCTCGGGCTATTAGGTAAATTGGGGTCGCTGCCTTTTTTGCCGTGTTTTGGTGAACTTTTCCTGTCCTGTTCGAGTGATAGTCTTAAGACCGGTAGTACTGCTCTGCTCCTGTTCTTGTTGAAGACCGAGTTTCCCTTGTTGAATCCTAAATGTCATCCTATAATCAGATATGAATTGGAATTTCGTAGGGGGCAAGCCGACAAGCAACGAGACTATACCAGACCCGCCTGTTACTGACTTGATGATTCCCTTAACAGCTACGCCAGTACTAGGGCTTACCCGAGCCGCAGAGTCTTAACGAGTTATTAGTAAGTCCACCAAGCTACGTATAGACAAGTAAAGAGAAGAATAGGGATCTGGTCATAGAAGAATAGGGATCTTAAGTCGGGAGTTGGGAGTGAGGAGTTTTTACGAGTTATTATGGAGTCTTGTTGTGGGGATCTTAAGAAAGAGAATCATTATTGTTACCCGCTCCGTACGGTATGATAGAGGAAGTTACCAGCCCAGTGCTCTTAATGGAAAGTAAGAACGAAACTCTTAAGTAGTGGGAATTGACCTCTCCTCTGGCTCATCCTTGATTCTTTATCTCTATTTTATTAGTGAGTTGTTTTCCTCTACCGCCAAGCAACAACTAAAGCAGAGGCAGTGGAGGCAGTCTCAAGTAGGGAAGCAGCCCACGGTGGTGTTGCACAAAACAAGTTAGCAGCAAGAGAGGTTCGAGTGAAGAATAGAGATCCTCAGCTGCAAGTCCAGTGTACTAGAGTGATGAGTAAGATCAGCTCCCTCTGTTCGCCTAGTGCTTGTTTCATCTTATCTTGCGATAGGGTAACAAAGGGGTGATAAACCTGCCTGCTTACTCCTAACTCTAAAGAGGAGAAGATCGTGTTCCACATATATAGGAGCACGGTAACCTAACTCAAAACTCTAACCTCACAGCGGACCTGCTGACATATTACAAGAATTACTCATCATATCGGCACCCGCTCCACTAAGCTCCCCTACTTACTTAATGCGCAAAGCCAATCGAAATAGTCACAACATTCTCCACCACTCTGTTATTACTGCTGGCTCAACGGACCCTGAGAGTCACCCTTAGCACAACGGAACAATAAGCTTGTTAGCTTGCTTGGACTCAACTCGTACACTTCATGCCCTTGGTTCTAGTTCACTTGTTTCCTCTGATGTTTGTTCCTAAGCTTGTTGAGTAGTTCTGTTGAGTTGCGCTTACGTTAGCTCTTTTCACTGGCGCCATTGCTTTCTCTCAATCATTGAATCTACCTAGCATATGATGGAAAAGAGTCACAAAACTCACTGCATTACTTTCTTTCCTGACAAAACTCACTAGCACACCCCGAGAAATAAGCTTAAGCATTTATTCTCCACTCGTCTTCCGCTTCAGTAGCCCGAGTAGAGGCACCCGTTACTTATAGAATAAAGTAACCAAAATGCAAATGGATTCCTTTAAGAACGGCTTACTCTCCAGAACGGCTGACTTTCAAGAACGGCTCTGAACTCTAAAGAAACGAATGGAGGAAAAACAGAATAGATTGAAACCGGTTAACTCTAGCTAGCTTCAGAAGATAATGTAGGTGCTCCCATCCCATTGGAAGCTGTTGTTTGTTGGGCGAGTGCTCCGTAAACGTGAACAAAAGGAATCGAATTATTCTGTCACCTAGGAATGGAAGATGGTGAACAAAAGGAAGAGAATTACTTCTGTTCTGAGAAACTCCACTCTTTTTTCTGCAATTCCATTAGTCTTATCGAGCACCCAATAGTGAAATTACTTGCCTTATACTATATGCGTAAGATGGGTCATAACCTTACTGGTGTGTTGGCGTGTTTCATTCTTTTACTGAGGCAGGGCAGGCACGGGATAAAGCATCAAGGGGCAGGTACAGACCCGAGTTCCAAGAGTCAGAGTTAGATGAGCGGGGGGTGAGCTCGGTGTTGGCTTCAGAACACTTCTTTCTCTAGCAATAGGGTCGTTTTTTATTGTAGAATCCGTTGGTGTTGGCGATAGGGTAGTTGACTTACTTAGTGGGGTTGTGGAATAAAAGGAATCCAATCCATAGCCAAGCAATTCTTACAGTGGCCAGTCCATTCTTATTGTCTGCCGACCACAACTCGTATCGGTTCAGGCTTTGACTTCATCCTTCGAGAGTCAACCAGGACAGTTAGACTTCTTGCTTTGGTTTGGCGCCCACCTATACTTTTCAGGGAACTCGAAGAGCCGCCTTTTATGCTTGGACCACGACGTGCTTCAATTTACGACTTAACTGCTTCGAAACACCTAGACTTCTAATTGAAAGAAAACGGACTTGGAGCTAGAGCCAATAAGTGGAGCACAAAAAACTCTCCTCTCTCGTAGACAAAGGGCGTAAGTAAGCCTTAGACACAAGCAACATAACCTGTCTCTACGTATTTAGAGCCAATAACTGATCTTGCTGAACCGACAAGACAAAGAGCATAAGCGGGTGGAAAAGGATACTCTACTTCTCTGGTCGACTTAACTCGAACAGATTATGATCTCGGCTCAGCTTCTCAAACAAGAAACACAATCAGTCTATTCGAACCTAGACAAAGCTACCACCCAAAGATATGATACTTCGGACAGATGCTGGTTCCCTATCTAAAGTTGTTCGAAATCCAAGTCGAGTTGAAAGGTTCAGTGAAGTATAAAGAAGCTCATGTTAGTATGGGTCATATTCCTCTTTTATATACCATTGCGCTAATCTCTAATAAAGTGAACGTTTTATCACTTCCAGATTGAGAGTAGTTGGCTTGAAGACCGGATTTAGAGTGGAATCCCGAGTATACGAGTTGCCATAGATAAAGGAGGTAGAAGAGAAAGAAGGTAGATGAGATTAACTGCGGAAAGCAGATAGGCCTACTTAGGCACGGCAGGGAGTTGGGGCAAGAACAAGTGAAAGGTGCTTCTGAAGCTAATGTGGTAAAGTCTCAAGTCAGGGGTAGGGCTCTGTTACATACTAGTTGGGGCTTTCAACCTGGTAGTACTGTTCGAGTGATTGTCTTCATCCCGAGTTGAATCTGTTTTAGTAGTAGTTACTTGCCTCGTGTCTTGGCGATGCGAAATCATTCCTTTTTTCCTATCAAACTGGGCTTGTATACTTATCTGCTTGTCTAAACTGGGCTGATGGTGTGCGAGGTCAGTCGGCTGGCTCGTTGTTTAAGTACCTTCATTCATTCTTAAAGTACTATAGAAATCCATCTTCTATTAACTGAAATTTGTCTGTGGATGTTTCCCGCAAGTGTATCATCGCACCCACTAGGAAAGGGACTTCATTATTCAATTATGGTAACAGAGCACCTACTCTGTCAGTAACAGCACCTATTCTGTCAGTAACACAACGGATTCTTAGAGCGGTCATTCACTCATGCATTGTTCGACAACAACGATGGTCATAGCACCGGCACGCACACCCAAGGATCGGAGCGCCCCGTTTGCATCTAAGATAGAAGTTGACTGAACGCCCAAACTCACGGATCAAATGAAATGAGAATCACTATTGTACTTTGGAGACAAAAAAGATAAACAGAGTGGAGCAGCTTTTGAGCCCTGTTACTATAAGGAAACCGCTAGCAACATAGAATAGATCCTTATTATTCAGATCCTTTGACCACTCCCAAGAGTACCATGCCCATAATTGAATAGGTAATAAAACGAGTGGCTAGTTGGTTTTTCTATCAACGGGGGTACCTACTTGTTTCTATCTACGGGTACCTACTTGGTAGTTGAGAGCTTCCTACATCAAAGTTCCGTCCTCAATTATTCGTGTCATCCGCTGGCGAGAGCGAATCCTCACCTGTTCCAATGGATGGGTCGGGATAGGTCAAAGTTGATAGATCTCTAAGCAGCACAGGATACCTCGTTTCATCGATAGTGTAGAGCGGAGCGAGTCGTATTATTTCGCTTTCCTCTGCCATTAGGCTTGTCTAGTATACGCTTGGCGGGCAATAAATAAGGGGTCAGTTCACTCGGTCTTCAATCAATGACAGTGGCTCGGGTAACATAACCAATTCTTCAAGGAGCTAACAGCACTCTTCAAGAGATTTCCATTCTTCTTTGTATGGTGTGCGAGGTCAGGTCGGCTGGCTCGTTGTTTAAGTACCTTCATTCATTCTTAAAGTACTATAGAAATCCATCTTCTATTAACTGAAATTTGTCTGTGGATGTTTCCCGCAAGTGTATCATCGCACCCACTAGGAAAGGGACTTCATTATTCAATTATGGTAACAGAGCACCTACTCTGTCAGTAACAGCACCTATTCTGTCAGTAACACAACGGATTCTTAGAGCGGTCATTCACTCATGCATTGTTCGACAACAACGATGGCATAGCACCGGCACGCACACCCAAGGATCGGAGCGCCCCGTTTGCATCTAAGATAGAAGTTGACTGAACGCCCAAACTCACGGATCAAATGAAATGAGAATCACTATTGTACTTTGGAGACAAAAAAGAGAAACAGTGGAGCAGCTTTTGAGCCCTGTTACTATAAGGAAACCGCTAGCAACATAGAATAGATCCTTATTATTCAGATCCTTTGACCACTCCCAAGAGTACCATGCCCATAATTGAATAGGTAATAAAACGAGTGGCTAGTTGGTTTTTCTATCAACGGGGGTACCTACTTGTTTCTATCTACGGGTACCTACTTGGTAGTTGAGAGCTTCCTACATCAAAGTTCCGTCCTCAATTATTCGTGTCATCCGCTGGCGAGAGCGAATCCTCACCTGTTCCAATGGATGGGTCGGGATAGGTCAAAGTTGATAGATCTCTAAGCAGCACAGGATACCTCGTTTCATCGATAGTGTAGAGCGGAGCGAGTCGTATTATTTCGCTTTCCTCTGCCATTAGGTATGAATAGATTGGCGACCTGACAAAGAAGGTTGAAAAGAGGTGCCTCTCCTCCGAAGACCTACGAGTATGGTGTCGGAGGCCTATTACTTTCTCCTTTGAATTGAATCTATCTCTTGCGCCTGGCATAGAAAAGAGTAAACATCCAGCGCTTGCAGCCGACTTGACCTCTGATTCCACTGGGGGGATTCAACGACCCCTAAAGATAGGGGTTCCAAATTCACTCTAACATCACTTCTTTTGTTCTATGGCGAATGACCTAGGAGGAGAGCAACCCGCTTGAAATGACATTATTTTAGGCTTTTAGAGGGCACTTCATACTAAGTAGACACCAAGTAGAAGAAAGCCATACAAAATTCATTCCTATCTTCTTATAAGGATAATAGATTCAACTCGGGATGGCGCCTATACTATTGATTGATTGAACCTGTTCTTGTTTCATCCCGGGAGTCCAGGTTAGGGTGGAAAGGGAGTTGACAGTTCTAGTAGTCCAGGTTAGGGTGCTTTTTTGGAATGTGAGCCAGGTTCTAACGCTATACACTAGTTGTTGCTTGGCGAGTGGAATCCCGGTAGTACTTTTCTGGTGATTGTTTCATTTGTCTGGATGCAAATAGATAATTCTTCTATTCCAATTCCCACTCTTATCCTGCTCCTATACTATTCCTATGTAGTGGAACTTCTTCTTTTAGTGGAACTCACTCCTCTTGTAGTGGAACTTCTTCTTTTAGTGGAACCCATTCTTGTAGTGGAATTAATGAAACCACGCACCTAGGAGCAGGAACTGTAAGAATCTGAAATACGAACTGAAGGAGCACATGGTGAGTTACCTCTTCTATCTCGCGAACAACAAAATGTAGTATACGCTTGGAGCCCCTACTAATATCAAAGTAAAGCTATCTGCTTGCCGTTATATATGAGTCTCTTCTTCTCTTGATACAGCAACATCTAGACCGAGCGAAATCCTCTGATTATGGTCATTACCTTGACTTCGATACACAACTCTTAATACGCTAGATCATACCTTATTCTTTGATTCTTTATAGTACTTTCTATTCTGACTTATATGACTTGTTATTCTGAAACTCATAATTCCTATATATTTGATTCATTCCTTGACTGCGCTAACACCGGTGATCAAGCTGATTCTCTTAACTCAACTCAAACATCAATTGAATCTATGGCAGTCAGGTCAACTCGCCTTGAAAACTGGAGTAGTTACTTGGCGGACTTGTTTCTGGCGCCGAGGAAACAAAGGATTTACCGTTAGCTCACTGACCCTAATGGGTCACCCTCCACTATATTACACTGATGCTCACTCTGCTGATATACCTATGACTGCTCACTTTCCTTACAGCAGGATATGGCTCTGCTCCACCTGCTGACTACTTCCTTTAAGAAAAGAGAGTACTGGTGATTATGCTTGTGTTTAAGGCTCGAACTCCTTTACTTGTTGGTCCGGAATTGACACTCCGTAAGCGCAAGTCCAAGAATGAATAGAATCTCTCGAGTCTCTTGCACCTTCTGAGGATAGAGTCAAAGGCGGCGGCTTATATACGAGTTGCAATTCCAATTCTTCAATAAGATAAGATAGGCCAAGAAACAGTTCAATTTACCCAGCTAGTAGTAACTTGGCCCCTCCTAGACCACAAGATTGATCTGATCTTTTTGACGGGCAAGCAAGTAAGCAGAGCAGAGGTAAGCTCGCAAAGACAAGCAAGTCAGCCCAATAGCAAGGGTTGGTGTTAGGGAGGCCGGGACTTCGTTTTCAAGAAGAGTCGGTCCTTTCGTTAGCTAGAGTTCATTGACTTGGAGTTAGGTGACCCAGTAATAAATCTTGAACCTTCAAAGGAGCGTGAACGTGTGATATAGACAATTTATCGGGTTTCTCGAGCGGGACTCATGATTGCATGGGTGAGAGAGAGGCCCTGATTGGACCAGGCGTTACTGCCAAAAGTGCGTTTTTCCTATAATCAATCATACAAATCCTTTGGAAAGACAGACAGCACACTCCCTAGAGTTAGCGCTCCAAGCCCTCGCCCGATACCCGACACTTTAAAAGGAAGAATCCTACTCAGTAGATCATCGGGATGGATTTCGTTCTCTGGTTCTTGCAGTCAAAATAGGTGCCTGAATCAATCGAATAGAAGAAGGCTTTCCGCACCTTGTGCTTACCTCTGCACTGACCGGAGCTTGTGCTCGAAACCCAACCAACCCGCTGCTCCACTTGTTTAGATAAGCAAAGCCCTACACGAATCAAAGGCTTTTTCTATGTATCTGACACGGAAGCTTGGACTGAACCCCGCCCTAGCACTCGTGACTCAAAACATTACAACCATTACTACGTACTCGTACTCCTTGCTAGCAATTCGGATACTGGCCTCCGCTAGTCTCCCTTCTATCCGAGATATCGCATGGAGAACTTTTCAGCTAATTCTTGAGTGCTTGAATATACTTCTTCCAGCGGCCACACTAAGCATGGCCAGAAGAGCTAATTGATGAGTACTTTCATATACACCACTAAGCATGACCAGAAGCTAATTGATGAGTACTTTCATATACACCACTAAGCATGACCAGATATGCTATCCAGTACCGGCAGGCCTGTAACAGATCTTCATGGGAAGGATCTGGGTGCTGACTCCAGAAGTCTTTCAAAGCAAACTCGACCGAACCCAACGAGCTATCCTTTCTAGATAGAAGATATGTGTGTTTGAGAGAATCTATATAACAGAATCATAGGATCATGAACAGCTTGAATTTCACTGCTTTACTAGTTAATATTAAGATTATGGTTTTGATGTACCAATGCTTCAAAGGAGAGGAGAAGAGAGTAGGAGTTGATTCATTCAATGAAGGGGGTCGGGATTAAGATCCAGTCCGTCATAAGCTCTCGAGAGAAATCCGTTGACTAAGATAGTGACAAGGAACTATACTACCTATTCCCTATACCGGAAGTAAGATACGAGAAAAATCACACCTCGACCTTTACCGGAAGTAAGATATGAGCTCAATGAAACCTCTGCCCTCTACCTGTCTACCGAGCTCAATTACATCCACCCATCACCTATCGGGGGAGCCTATTTCCTATACCTTAGAGTCAAGTATCTTCTCTCCCTATACACTTGCAGTCGAGCTTAATTCCATCTCATAACCTTACTAACGAGCTTCATTCCATCTCTCCTATAACCAGTATCAAATATACACACAATAGAAGCGCCAACCCGGACCTTTCCGTCGAGCCCTATATAGAGAGATAACTATACTTAGTAATGAGCAAGCAAGTGTTTTCTTCTTTCTTTTTCAGTAGGAGTGGATCCCTTTGGTTGTTAGAAACTTGACAATTGAACGGGAGCTGGAATTACCCTTTGCCCTACAGAACCCAGACTTTCCATCCGAGCGAGAGGCTCGTGAAATCTGAGACCTGCGTGTATTCCTTCCGCCGCTAACGCTCCAAGTAGTAGAGTTATGTTACAAACTTGACTTGATTCTATAACATGTGCTCGAAACAAGCAGACAAGTAACTACCAACTTCTAGTAGAGCCTAACACCTAAACTCGAAAGGCACTTATTGTCTCCCTTGCTGACCCAGCTGGCTACAAATACTGTTATTGCTCATCCACCTGAGTAAACAAAGAATGAAACTAGTAAGTAAAAGAATTGCCCTCTGGGGTGGGCTCTCATCTAATCTCACTCCGGCTCCCGAGCACATAGAAAGTGGGCAAGCAGGCAATTGGTTGACCCCCGACTCTTTCCTTAATATACCTGTTGCTAGGTACTTTCATTTCAGTAAAGAATATAGTGGATGTGGGTTCGGGGGCAAGCAGGCATACTGGCTTTGAGGCGAGGTGTCCCGAAACGGAACAATTACTTAAGCACTCTGGTTAAGGCGCTGATAAGATCAAATTCTGAATTATGGCAAGAAGAGAAGAGAGCCTCATTCTGTTACTAGAATCGAAATTCCCCCCTTAGAACCACTACTTAAAGGGGCAAGAACGTTACTTTATGAAAGGATCTTCACTCAAGCTTGGATGCCCTAAGTCAATCTGTTATTGGCGCGAGTATACGCTATGAGATCAGACTTACTGGCTTTGAAGCAAAAGAAGGATCTGCTGAAGCAAAAGAAAGAAAAGTAGATCTCGGTTAATATAGATAGAGTTATTGCCAAGTCCTGTGTTTGGGAGTTAGGTTAGTTGAAAGAGAAGGAGAGCCCGCCGGTTGGCAAGAGAGAATTCCAGTATACTTGCTGAGTTGGCTTATACTAATTGCTTATTGGAAGGTTATAACTGGCCTCGTACTGAGTCTAATCCGGATCTTTCATCTTCTCATTCTTATCCCGCTTAATGCCCCAAACTCCACTTTAAGTTCATAACCGGCAACCATAATATAAGTGACAACTGGAACTAGAGACTTTAGCAAGGGAACTCGCACCTACACTCGACACTGATGGAATTCCTGCGATCGGCACAAGTAAAACTGTCATTGAGTCTAGTCTCCTTCTTTTGTATCTATTCTAGGAATTGAGTAAAGTCGCTCATCTCGAAAAGTAAAAGAAGATTGGCACCCGGACCTCTCCTTGCAAAGTAAAAGAAGATTGGCACCCGGACCTCTCCTTGACTGAACCTAAACTCGACACTGATGGAATTCCTATTTGCTGCTGCGGATCCATTCAAAGCTCCTTTAGCGCAACTAGTTCCATTCAAAAGGGAAGGAAGCCTGTCTGAATAAAGGGAAGGAAGCCGGTAAGAATCTATCTCGTATTACCTCATTATATACTCTCTGGGCCCACGAAGACAGGAATGGAACAACTTCTTTTATCGCTAAGTCATGAGTCCACTAAAATATCCATTTATTACTCAGGTCGACAAACAGATGAAACGCATTCACTGAACTTTCTCATTAATTGCACAAGAGCCAACGCGGAGATACGGAACTCGCACTGCTTCCATATAGGATTACTTTAGCACGGATTCTTCTCTGGCTGACAATGCTCGAACGGAACTCTCCTTTCTTCTTACTCCCACTATACTTTCAGAACGAGAGCGTCTTGTAGCTTACAATTGGACCTCTGATTCTAGATACGATGTCGAAAGTGGATTCTTCCCCAAACAACACTTAATTAGCACCTGAGGAGCATTATCGCTTTTCATTCCATCATTGAGTATTCCCATATTCCAATGATGTCCCTCCTGTTTATGCTCTTCCCTGGCAACAATGATGGCTTTACACGAGATGCCATTTTTGATCTTCTGTACGATATCTTTTTTCTCCACTATTCTTTGATAGGCGGTGTTTTATCAGCTCTACTTAAGGTAACCAATAGGTATTTCCTTAGGTTTTTCTGAGTGTTTGCTTTTTAGTCAGAACAAGAAGTTTTCTTTGCTTTGTTATTATTGGCCATATTAAGTCCAAAATATCTACAACCAAGAGAAGCATTTATTCCTCTTGGCGCAATAAGTGTAAAGGTCAGGTGTCTTTAGCATAAGATAGAGTTCAGTCAGATTCATAGACTTTAGTTATTGAATGAGATCGGGTTAAGTCAGATCCGAGGTAGCTAGCTGCATTCCCGCTCCTCGCTTCGATTCCTTGTTTCCAATTAAAGTATCTTGATTGACTCTTTCATATTGTCCTGTGCACTTCAATAATGGGCGCGGCAGTACGGTGTTCGGCGGCAGGAGCCCGAGCCTCGATCGGATTTCTCAAGAATGAGCTGAAAACTACAGAGGGGCGGGCTAGGGATAATTCCTTACCCGGCATAATGCTTCATTGATGGATTTTAGTAGTCATTCTTTTCTCATGTTATGGCACAGTATCAATTCATAGATGCTTCTTCCGGTCCAGGCGAAAGAAATAGTAGATCTAGGTCGGGACGTTACTCGATATTTGAGTGCTTCTGGCCGTATGTACCTGGCTGGTAGTCCCGCATCAAACTCAATCACCAATACACATTTCGGTATGGTTCGAGCCCGATACAGAGGACCCATAGAGTCGTTAAGCACTTACGATGGGGATAGTTTCTTCACCACCTTCTTTCTGCCTTGACCTCGACGATCTAGGTGCAATACTTTTAGAGGGGCCGACTCGGCTCCTGCCCGGTCCGCACAATCAGGCAGTGTCCCTTGCTCGGTGCGCGCTAGCCCTTTTCGGTTACTGCTAATGCCTACTCCAGCGCTTATACCAATGTAAGCTAATAAGTACATGGGCAATAGAATCCCACTAGCCCCACCTTTCTGCACAATCTCTTACTGGCTGGTAGCAGCGCTTCTGACTTCTTCGTTTTGGGGCTTCTCTTTCTCCAGCGCCTGCTAGCGTCAGGGGCAGTCGATTCGTCTCGTGCGTGCGGACTGACGGTTATCTATGACGGGCAAAGGACATAAGACTAACAGGATGGATTGATTGATTGAGCTTGTAATGGCAGAAATGGATTGATTGAGCTAGGAATGGGAAGCCTATATAGTACCTGCTGGATTTCTTGATCGAGCTAGTAATGGGAAGTTGGGCAATTCATGCTGTTCGGTCTATATTCGTCCCATAAGCCATACAACACTTTATGTTCTATCTATGTTGGAGTTGTGTATTTCCAAATCTACCTCGAACAATTGTGATCTTTGCCTGGGTAATCCAAGAAATGGGGGTTTGTATTTCACTTTTCTGAGTTGGATTATAGGAATGCACTTTCCAAATAGAATGAGGCAGATGACTTAATTGCATTTTCCCAACATTCCCTTTGCGGATGACTTAATTGCATTTTCTCACACAGCTCCCAACATTCCCTAACTATTATGGCAGACCCACTCGAAGTGTCGAAAGCATCTATCAGGCCCACAATTATGGGAAAAGCCTTGTGATCTGGCAGAGGAATGCATAGGGAGTGAAACCATTAAGGATATTGTAACCAATGATTCACCCTATTTGTTCTGGGTCTGCACCGAATCACCGGGAATGATGAAAGCCACGGCTTATTGGGTCCGGGTAGCCAACAGAGGGCCAAGGAATTGAAGAACCGTCGGTTGTCCGAGAAGACATACTCCAAAACTTATCGGTTAGGGCCTTTCCCTTTAGCGCAGACAAAGAGATGTCAAAGCTAGTCAGTTAGTTTAGCCTCAAAAGCAACATCTCGATTTTCTTACATCGTTATGCTTATTGTGCTTGGGTGCGTTAGCGAGCGCCCTCTATTTTCGAATGGCTTTATTATAGGGTCATGGAGTCTGAGGAAGCGTTAGGTTTTCTATTGCCTCCTTCTGGCACTTAAATAGGATATCAAAACTCTTAGAAAGTCAGCAACCACCATACTATAACGAGAAAGCAAATCAATTCTGCAAACCAAACTAACTCAAGTCAGCATTTCACATTCTTCCCTAAAGGCACCAATCGAAGTGTCTATAAGAACAGTCCCCTTCCTTCTTGAGATGCCAAGACTGACTGCTCTTCGGCCTAACCCCCAGCTTGAGCCTTTCGAGTTTGAAGGTCCGCTTAGCGATAAATCCTTTCTTTCGATAATAAAAACAAATAGAAAGATACTATTGAATGAGGCAGGTTCTTTAGGATCTTTAAGATCAGTGATGGGGTAAATTGCTCACTCTACTTTTTCTGGCTTTTGTTCTTCTTCATGCACACGACTCCTAAGATTCTTCCCCGAATAGAGGTCTTCCCCCAAAAGGACGAATAGATGATCATCTTCTTCCCAGGTCCCGGTGGGCGCACTAGCAATTCTTATGCCCAATAGAATAATAGTGAATATATGAGCAATAGAAATTCGACTTCCTAAATTCCTTTACCAATAACATTTCTTCCCTTAAGTGTAAGCGTCAAGCTTCTTTGAGGTGAGGTCGTCTCGTCTCATTGGCAGACTTCGGGCACGATAAAAGGCAGCCTTCTTCTTCCCAAAAAGGAAATAAAGTCACAATAGATCATTAGTTAAGTTTCCTAATAAGAGGAGCTTCATCACATCAACAAAAGTAGTCGAATCAATCAGCCCATTCGGAACAATGCAATCGACGGCCGTAAGTCAATCCAACGTTTTTTCCCTCTGAATAAGGGAATTCCTCATCCAATAAGAAATCATGTATAAATTAGCCGAAAGGAAGGGCAAAGCAAAACCAATAAGTTACTATATTCCGTTATAGCAGTATCGAAAAGACTTTTGAATTCTTAGTATACGAGGCAAATAACCCTTTTTCTTCTTAGTCTGAATGTAGGCCCCCCGAGTTACTTCTGACTTTCCTTACAATTTCTCTTTGGATATTAGGATAACAACCCTCTTTCATAGCCTCCTTGACTCATAGCGCCTCCTTGACTCCTTTCAATCAATGCAAAGCAGAATATAGACTCATTCCACTTTCTCTCTTGTTTACACCGAAATAGAAATTCCATAATCACTGGTATTACTTCCCTCTCCTTTGGAAAGTAAAGCGTAAGCAATCCCCTTTTTGATCTAGTTGGTTGACGACCCTGACTCCCATAACAAAGAATACTCCTTTCTTATTCATGTTAGCCACCAGGCAAGCAAAGAAAAGACACTGGTTTCTGATCCGTAGGGATGATCAAAGTGGAATAGAGGCCAAATGCATATTCTATAATGGAATGGTTGGGGCCTGGACATCGACCCAAAACAAATGGGAAACTCATTGCTTCAAGTTCAAGAGAAAACTTCTTTGCCTTTTATTGCTTCAAGAGAAAACTTCTTTGCCTTTTATTGCTTCAAGAGAAAACTTCTTTGCCTTTTATTGCTTCAAGAGAAAACTTCTTTGCCTTTTATTGCTTCAAGAGAAAACTTCTTTGCCTTTTATTGCTTCAAGAGAAAACTTCTTTGCCTTTTATTGCTTCAAGAGAAAACTTCTTTGCCTTTTATTGCTTCAAGAGAAAACTTCTTTGCCTTTTATTGCTTCAAGAGAAAACTTCTTTGCCTTTTATTGCTTCAAGAGAAAACTTCTTTGCCTTTTATTGCTTCAAGAGAAAACTTCTTTGCCTTTTATTGCTTCAAGAGAAAACTTCTTTGCCTTTTATTGCTTCAAGAGAAAACTTCTTTGCCTTTTATTGCTTCAAGAGAAAACTTCTTTGCCTTTTATTGCTTCAAGAGAAAACTTCTTTGCCTTTTATTGCTTCAAGAGAAAACTTCTTTGCCTTTTATTGCTTCAAGAGAAAACTTCTTTGCCTTTTATTGCTTCAAGAGAAAACTTCTTTGCCTTTTATTGCTTCAAGAGAAAACTTCTTTGCCTTTTATTGCTTCAAGAGAAAACTTCTTTGCCTTTTATTGCTTCAAGAGAAAACTTCTTTGCCTTTTATTGCTTCAAGAGAAAACTTCTTTGCCTTTTATTGCTTCAAGAGAAAACTTCTTTGCCTTTTATTGCTTCAAGAGAAAACTTCTTTGCCTTTTATTGCTTCAAGAGAAAACTTCTTTGCCTTTTATTGCTTCAAGAGAAAACTTCTTTGCCTTTTATTGCTTCAAGAGAAAACTTCTTTGCCTTTTATTGCTTCAAGAGAAAACTTCTTTGCCTTTTATTGCTTCAAGAGAAAACTTCTTTGCCTTTTATTGCTTCAAGAGAAAACTTCTTTGCCTTTTATTGCTTCAAGAGAAAACTTCTTTGCCTTTTATTGCTTCAAGAGAAAACTTCTTTGCCTTTTATTGCTTCAAGAGAAAACTTCTTTGCCTTTTATTGCTTCAAGAGAAAACTTCTTTGCCTTTTATTGCTTCAAGAGAAAACTTCTTTGCCTTTTATTGCTTCAAGAGAAAACTTCTTTGCCTTTTATTGCTTCAAGAGAAAACTTCTTTGCCTTTTATTGCTTCAAGAGAAAACTTCTTTGCCTTTTATTGCTTCAAGAGAAAACTTCTTTGCCTTTTATTGCTTCAAGAGAAAACTTCTTTGCCTTTTATTGCTTCAAGAGAAAACTTCTTTGCCTTTTATTGCTTCAAGAGAAAACTTCTTTGCCTTTTATTGCTTCAAGAGAAAACTTCTTTGCCTTTTATTGCTTCAAGAGAAAACTTCTTTGCCTTTTATTGCTTCAAGAGAAAACTTCTTTGCCTTTTATTGCTTCAAGAGAAAACTTCTTTGCCTTTTATTGCTTCAAGAGAAAACTTCTTTGCCTTTTATTGCTTCAAGAGAAAACTTCTTTGCCTTTTATTGCTTCAAGAGAAAACTTCTTTGCCTTTTATTGCTTCAAGAGAAAACTTCTTTGCCTTTTATTGCTTCAAGAGAAAACTTCTTTGCCTTTTATTGCTTCAAGAGAAAACTTCTTTGCCTTTTATTGCTTCAAGAGAAAACTTCTTTGCCTTTTATTGCTTCAAGAGAAAACTTCTTTGCCTTTTATTGCTTCAAGAGAAAACTTCTTTGCCTTTTATTGCTTCAAGAGAAAACTTCTTTGCCTTTTATTGCTTCAAGAGAAAACTTCTTTGCCTTTTATTGCTTCAAGAGAAAACTTCTTTGCCTTTTATTGCTTCAAGAGAAAACTTCTTTGCCTTTTATTGCTTCAAGAGAAAACTTCTTTGCCTTTTATTGCTTCAAGAGAAAACTTCTTTGCCTTTTATTGCTTCAAGAGAAAACTTCTTTGCCTTTTATTGCTTCAAGAGAAAACTTCTTTGCCTTTTATTGCTTCAAGAGAAAACTTCTTTGCCTTTTATTGCTTCAAGAGAAAACTTCTTTGCCTTTTATTGCTTCAAGAGAAAACTTCTTTGCCTTTTATTGCTTCAAGAGAAAACTTCTTTGCCTTTTATTGCTTCAAGAGAAAACTTCTTTGCCTTTTATTGCTTCAAGAGAAAACTTCTTTGCCTTTTATTGCTTCAAGAGAAAACTTCTTTGCCTTTTATTGCTTCAAGAGAAAACTTCTTTGCCTTTTATTGCTTCAAGAGAAAACTTCTTTGCCTTTTATTGCTTCAAGAGAAAACTTCTTTGCCTTTTATTGCTTCAAGAGAAAACTTCTTTGCCTTTTATTGCTTCAAGAGAAAACTTCTTTGCCTTTTATTGCTTCAAGAGAAAACTTCTTTGCCTTTTATTGCTTCAAGAGAAAACTTCTTTGCCTTTTATTGCTTCAAGAGAAAACTTCTTTGCCTTTTATTGCTTCAAGAGAAAACTTCTTTGCCTTTTATTGCTTCAAGAGAAAACTTCTTTGCCTTTTATTGCTTCAAGAGAAAACTTCTTTGCCTTTTATTGCTTCAAGAGAAAACTTCTTTGCCTTTTATTGCTTCAAGAGAAAACTTCTTTGCCTTTTATTGCTTCAAGAGAAAACTTCTTTGCCTTTTATTGCTTCAAGAGAAAACTTCTTTGCCTTTTATTGCTTCAAGAGAAAACTTCTTTGCCTTTTATTGCTTCAAGAGAAAACTTCTTTGCCTTTTATTGCTTCAAGAGAAAACTTCTTTGCCTTTTATTGCTTCAAGAGAAAACTTCTTTGCCTTTTATTGCTTCAAGAGAAAACTTCTTTGCCTTTTATTGCTTCAAGAGAAAACTTCTTTGCCTTTTATTGCTTCAAGAGAAAACTTCTTTGCCTTTTATTGCTTCAAGAGAAAACTTCTTTGCCTTTTATTGCTTCAAGAGAAAACTTCTTTGCCTTTTATTGCTTCAAGAGAAAACTTCTTTGCCTTTTATTGCTTCAAGAGAAAACTTCTTTGCCTTTTATTGCTTCAAGAGAAAACTTCTTTGCCTTAAACTTCTTTGCCTTTTATTGCTTCAAGAGAAAACCATCTATTCGGTGCCTTTTGGAATGCAGACTAGAGTAAGGGGGATAGGTTTAGGGTGGTGCCTATTGCTAAGTACTTTGTATATGCTTAGGGCTTTCCCAATGGTTGATGTAGCTCTGAAGTACTTGGAGGGAAGTCATTCTACTTTTAAAAGATGTTAACAGGGTTTTGCCTTTCGCACTAGAGACGTTTCACTAACTCTTTAATTAGTCCTTTTTGATTTTGTAGATTTGCAATGGATTAAGAGCTCTCCTGGTTTCGGTTAGAATACATTCGTTCATTCGACAATAACTAGTTACTCTAGGTGATTCCGTGCTTTCGGCATAAAGTCTCTGGATAAGATAGCTGTGGTTTACAACTGTCCATTCGACAAGAAGAAGTTAGTCCATAGCGATTTATTCCCTTTCCATCAGTCTATCTTACTCCCAGCTACCAGCAGTCGCTTGTGTCCTGACAGGTTCAATTCCCAATTAACACCCACAGAGGTGAGAATGCTTATGTGTGCCCCCCGTTGTTGCTAGGCTTTCGTTAGCTAGGTAACATTTGCTTCCCTCCCTTCTGTCTACACAAATAGCATCTCTTTTCCAGCACTTTTAGAATGAGTTGGTATACTTGTGCCCTTATGGTTAGGACGTTGTCTCTTAGGCCTTTTTCTTGTAGTAAGAAGGCGTGGAGAAAGCAAGCGTTTAGTGTGTAGTGTAGTCCAAGCATTCAAGGGGCTGGGCTAGCTTATGGTTTCTGGTTAAATTCAAGCTAGTTCATGGACAGAGTACCCCTCAGCGGGTAGTAGTGGATGTTTTCATTGACTTATCCCTCCCCTTCTGTCTCAGGTGCAAGATGTGCTTCTATGGCTTTAGTTAGTTCTGTGCTTTTCTAGTGAAAGCGGTCTAATCTAATAGGCTGCCGACTTCCTTTCCTATCACTGTACAGAATCTCTTTACCGGTACACATTCTATCAATTTTGAGTAGTGCTTCGCTCAGATGTCCGTTCGTCTGGCAAGTTGGCAGCAATTCCTCCCCTCGTAGTAGTTGTTCAGATGCTCGTAAGACAGATCCAGATCTCGTATAGTGAGAAAGAAGCAAGGATATAGGGGGCTAAGTCAAAGCCGTTGGGCGGGGCAGTCCGGAGAGAACGAGAACTTCGAATACCTGCTTCCACCAGATCAAACAATCATATAGTCGTTCTTTATAATAGATCAGGAAAGGAATCGAGGTCTCATTTCAATCGGGCCCCTACCCTATTAATTTATACAGGATCGATCCATCAAGAGGTTCAATTTCATTCTCGCCCTTGAGCTATTGGTTCGGGAGAATCCAATCAATCACCTAATTGCCTATCTGGCCTCCGGTCAGCCCTTCCAATCCGTTTTTCCAGGACTTGTGTGTACTGCTTTCTTTTTCGTTTCACTCACTCTTCTCAGTAAGCAAATCCGTTTCGACGCATGAATTGTAGGGCAACCCGCCTTCTTTGAATCTTCGGTGCCTCGCCCTTGTGCTTTCGCTCAGAGTCAATCACCCTATGCCCTCTTTCTCGTTCGATGATATAATGAGAAGTCAACAAACGGATTATTTTACTTAAAGCCTCAAGTGAAATCAGCTCATTCATTCCCCAAAATGACAACGCTGGGCGGACAGAGATAATACCACAGCTTTAAGGTTCTGGTTCGGCGGAGATGTAGCCAGGGAAGGTCTTCCTTGACCAGTTTGGGCCTTACCGACGCCTAAGGATCCGGCTCTCATAGACTGAGGAGAGAGATGGGAGCCCTTTCCGGATCTGATTTCTTTCAGTTGGGTCAAAGAAGGATCAAGACCATAGTGATGCTACTTTCTAGTTTGCGAACCGAACCACTTTTTCTGTGCGCGAGAAATATTCCCCCTTTCAATAACGCGACTTCTCCGCTGACTTTGAGGATTACGACCTATCGGCAGACTTCGCCTCAGATGATAGGACCCTTCGGAATGGCTAAGCGGAGGAGAGGATTCTTACAATGATGTTAGTCAGCACCGGAAATCAAATCATAATGATGTTAGGAAGCCTGAAATCCAACCACTAACTTCTGGTAGACCTACCTGACGTTAGCCTGTAGTGAGTTATGAGGAAGTCCTGTGCCCTTAATGAATTGGCGCGGCAGGAGCTCAATAGGGAAAGTCAAGGCGTGAAAACGTATCTGCTATCCTCAAATGAAGCTAACATACCTAGATGGAGCACTATTCATTTGAATAAGCCCGGACTCCATATAAAAAATAGCTAATTAAGGAGTCCACCGGGTAAGGAATAGAAGGCTCAAAGAAGGGCTATATACAGGATGGGAGAAGGCCAACAACAAAGAGGACGATCATACTAGATAAAGTGTTACACCCTGATACTCGCCTCCGAACTGGCATTGGCTGAAAAGGCCTTTAATGGGATCTAAAATCAAAGGATAGGCTAGAAGGCTTTAGCTTCAGCTGGAGAATGACAAGTGAGTTAGGCCCTCAACCAAAAAGAACCTGACCTACGCTTGAAAACGAACTGCCGTGAAGAGAGGTACTCCACTTAGAAGAACAGCTATTCTGAACCTTACCTAGTGGCTGGATCGACAGCAAAAGCAACTCCAACGGAAACGGAACTTCTACGGAAGGAAAGGCAGAAGAAAGACATTACCAATGGAAACTGGGCTTAGCATCGAAAAGCGACTCCAATATCAATTGGCAGAGAAGCAGAAACCCGGCAAGGAGTGCTCCAAAACCCCATAGAGTAGAGGAATGTACCTAAAGCATATTCTATTACCCTAAAGCATATTTGAGTATTCTCTCCATCGCCTTTTACCCCTCTGCAGTAAAGGCTTTCCAACTTAACAGAAATCAAAGAGCTTGAAAGACTTCTTGGCTGTAAGAAAACAGCGTGGAATGAAAGCAATTCGATCGTATCCAAACCAAACTCACTAGGGAATGCGCTTGCCCCAGGACTTGGTAACAACTCGTAATACGGATGAACAAAGGACGTAGTAGTGAATTGTCTTCTTGTCCCATAAACACAGCACTTGCTTATACTAAGCTTGTTCCCAGCCCTTTGACTTTAGACTTCACTTAGTTTGGACACTTTGACTCACAGTAAGGCACCCGCTCGTGGAGAATAGAATGTCCTTGCCGGGAAAGCAGGGAGGAAAAAGAGGACTATTTAGAGGAGCTGGAGTTGGTACAAGAGAACAAGAAGTTGTGCCTTAAGGTAAGATTCAATGAAGTATTGGAAGAAAGCTAAGCGCACAGAGAGAGCAATTCACTGGGAAGCCAGACCAATAATAGGTTCAATGTGTGCTCCTTTCTATTATGAATAGCGATGGAATCTTCAATCAAATAATGGAGTCGTAAAAGAGTTCTGAAAGTCAAGGTTCGGTGCGAGTATGAGGAAGCTGTGCGGTATCCAGGTGTTGTGGTTCAGTCTGAAGCTCTGCTATGAAAGTATAAGCGGGAAATCCATCAATATCAAGAAAGCGGGAAGGAACTGCTAATTGAGTTTTCGTTTTAAGAGCAGGTTAGGAAAGGCAAGTTATCGTTTTGTCTCCGAGATCATCAGCAGTCTCAAGTTGAGTTCTTGTAGAGGTGTAAAAAGGAAGAATCATAATCTTATAAGAATAAGAAGAAGCTAAAAGAAAGGAAGCAGCAAGAGATTCTGAACATAGAGAGTAAGGAGTTAGCAGTTCAGAGAGTTTCGTTCTTGTGTCATTGTCTGTAAACTCCGTTAGTGCAACAGGTAACTCACGTTAGCAAGCTCGAAGAATTCTATGTTTTATCAATCCAAATGCAATTCAAGCAATGGATCGGGGCCCACGTGGGTGTTTGGCTATAAAGGGTAGTTTACAGGCGTGAAACAACGAGAAATAAGCTTGATTGCCTTTACTTGGAAATCCGCCTTCTTGTCTTCTGAAGCTTTATTTGGAAATCTGCCTTCTTCAGTCCCTTGACTTTTCGTGCTTGGCTTGCTCCTGTAGCTATACGCTCAAAGTCGTTTCTATGAGTTTCCCGTTGAATCGTTAATTTCATAAGACAGAAGAGAATCCGCTGTTTCAAGATCATAAGATGCATTAGAAGCGGAATCAAATCAATCAGGAGTAGGAACAGATACAGTTCGAAAAGCTGCAGTTAGAGCATCAAGTTATGTTCTTGTTGAAAGAGAAGGTTAGGAACTTCAAGTATAGGGCATAGCCAAGCAACTACTTAGCTACTACTAATGGCCAATGCCAGCTGCAAGTCGTTCTTTCTAATATAGTGACCTCTGTTGAGTGAGTTGGGGCAAGTTCAATTGAATCTAAAGGTTGCCGAGAGAATAATGAGTTCAATCTTATTCTGCGTGTAAGGGAGCTCGAAGCGTTGATCTGCTTTCCGTTGGTCTCGCCAGTGTATTCATAATCTTTTCTATAGAAGGGAATGGTTCTATGTCTATAAGGGGTGGGAACATAATAAGCTTCATGAGGTCGGCGCTACTCTATAAGGCGACCAATGCCAAACAACTCCAAGATGTGGCTCCGTTCCGTCTTTACTACACAGCTCTACTCGACTCACAAGTAGGCGAACGCTCGTGCTTATACTCTTCAGGGACTTCTAGTACAAACAGTCTCCTTAGCCTTGGCTAGTGATCAATTCCTTAGTAGTCTCCACAGCTTACGTTCATAACCAAGATATAACTTTCTTCGACGAAGTGACGAAGTTATTCCTGAACGGCCTGAGCTTGCCCTACTTCTCATTCTCAATTCTAAGGAGAGGGTTCTTTAGACACAATTCTCTCTAGTAGGACTTCTACTTCGAGTTAAAGGAGTTCATCTAGTAGGACTTCTACTTAGAGTTACAGGAGTTCATAAGATAACATGAATCTCTTTACTTCTTGGAGATTATAGAAAATTCTATCTACGCCAAACTCAACTCCCTAGCTAGCCCTTCCCACAAGGCCTATTTCGCAATCTCGACTTGCACACAAATAGAGAAGAAATACCGGGGCATGGCTTTATAAAGGGAAAGTTGTACTTCCCCCCTGAGTTTGGGGGCGGGGGTTCCGCGTCCGATTCTACAATGAACACTCCATGAAACAGCCACAAGAACATAACTTGATAACCTACCTACGATTGATTGGAGACTTCTTCCGTAGGCCCTCCCTTCCTCTATGGTGTGTGAACCCTTTTCTGCTATTCTATAATATATGGTGTGACGAGAAGGTTCAATTCTTTCCTTTCATTCTTCTATAATATATGGTGTGAGTGGTCTCATCCCCTAATCTATGACGTTCGAGAAGGTTCAATTCTTTCCTTTCTGTCTCATTGGGAATTCAAGGCTTTTGGGGACCCCGATTAGACTTCGTCATCCTAATTTCCAAGATGGAAAGAGGGAAGGCCCCGCCCAATAGAAAATATAAGATTAGGTGTTTTTCATGGTTCTGGGCGATAGAAGGGAGTGGGAAGGAGGGCTAAGCAGTAACAACCATTCCAACTATCCGCTGCAACCATTTCGGAGTGCAAAGACCTTTCTCGCTGGTTATAGGAAAGCATAATGGAGTTTTCTGCAAAAAAGCCCTATTTGGATAAAGCTTGAAAGGGGGCGGACTATTTGCGGCTTTCGAAACACTCCTTATCGGTCCAAACAACCGCTATTTAGATTCTCTGCAGCAGTAGGTGCGGAAAGCCTTCTTCAAGTTGTGAGTATAGAAGTTCAAAACGTATGCTTGATCGGAATCTTCACTCAGATCATTAATGGTGGATTCTATCTATTCCGGAATGAGAGATGATTGGATTAGAAGAAGGAGGGAGGAGTTCTTCCTGTGTTGGCTGCTATATAGGATATACAATTTCGGAGGGTTCCGGTTTCGAAAAAAAGCAAGTAGCACAGATGATGGGAATGCAGAGTATATGAGTAATAAAGAGGAATGAAGTTGTCTTTTCTTTTCCTCTCGAATAAGTGTCTTTTTTAAGTCGTTTGCCAGCGATGGATAAGCTTTCTCGATTGAATCATTCCCGTTCAAGCTTTCTAAAAAGAGGGCCGGGGAAAAGCGAGCATGATGAACTCGCTCTCGGCTAAGGATCGAGAGTACTTCTAGTGGCACCACCCAGCGTAGAAAACGGAAGGAAGTCGCTCTCCTCTTCTACCGCACCACTAATTCGATAGATGGGAAAAGATCAGATCGATTCGAAATAGCATATCCGGAAAGATAAGAGCGGAATGCCTCAAGCACATCCAAAACTTAGGGAAAGCAGTGGCAGCTCCCTTACTTGATTGGAAGGACAGAACGGACTTGCACTACAACTAGCTCAACAACCCTCTTAATGGACTCAACCCTTCACGGCTTTATCATGCTATCTATATGTGTTGATCCGTTAAATTAAAGTCAGGATAGCATGTTGGTTTGTGAACACAGGCAGTGGGGGCTTCGCAAGGTAGTGAGTTTCTTCATCAGACAGGCATGATTCAACTGCATCAAACAAGTCCGTTTGTTTCTCAAATTCGCATGGCGAGATTACTCTACACTCCATAAAGATAGGCTAGAATTCCGGTTTGTTCCATTACTTGAAGAAACTTGTATGAATTCAGTACAAAGCGCTTCAAAAGGTTATTTATTTTCGAAGTTTGGCCTTGACCTTAATCTTTCTCTAAGTTGTTTCACCTATACCTCTGTTCAACTCGACTCCGCGTTAGCTTATGAGTTTTGTTCACAAGTTTTGTTTTCGTCGACTGAGTGTAGTAGTGATAGAGTCTTGAAGCAATGCTTTGCTCTGTTTGTTTACCTTACCTCAACTTTCCTTCCAGCTTCGTTGCTTGCAGATGCCCTCCTTTCTACGCCAAACTCAACTCTCTAAGCGCGGTTTACTCTTCACAACCAACAATAAGCTCTTGTTCATTGCCAAAGCCAACATTTCTTTCCACTCTGTTAGCGCCTTCACTGACACTTAATATTTGGACCACGAACGCGCTTTAATTCTTCTTCTTTTGTGAATAGGAGAACACTGATTGTCCCGACGATAACACTGATTGTCCCCTTTTCGGAAGAGTATAAAAAGAAAGAAGATATAGTCGCCCCATGTGCAAGAGAGAGAAAATCCAATAAGTTAACAATGGATCTGGCACTAACTTTGTTTTGAGGAGCAAGTAAAGGCGGTTTTCATCTCTTATAGTGACCAAGAAGGAGGAGCGGAGCGGGTAGTGGATTCTTCGAATTGAGAGTAAGCAATAGAAGTGAGTTTGTTCTCGTCCCCACAGGAGCAGAGCAGCAAAGACGAAGGCGGAAGCATCACTAGAGGCATAGATGGGAACATAGAATCTACACAAGTATAAGATCTAATTGACCTTGTTGATCCAATCGATTATGCAGTTGATTCAGCAGCATAACCATAACAAGTACCGGATCGGTAAGGAAGTCAGGCCTTGTTCGCGAAGCTGGTCGATATGCTACTGATGGTCCAGCAACAGGATCTCGCTCTGGAAAAGGACTATAGATGATAAAGGCTTCTTTCCTTCTTGCCGCTGTTAATGAAACTTATTGATCAATAGGAGCCAGTACGTATCTGTTGGATGGATATGGGTCTAGATCTATCTAAATCTCTATATTCCTATTGGAAACTTGCTAGTGCTGCACATGGTGAACCCAAAAACCAATAGGCAGATTTTCTAATGATTGCTGCTAGCAGTGAGAATCTCACATCCCACAGGCTCTTCAACCTATCGAGGGAAGCGAGGGAATCCGTTCCTTAAAGCCTGGTTCCTGTTTTCTCCCTAGTTGAATCCTAGTCTACAAGAGAAGTCTCCGGGTGCCAGGAAAGTAGACTAGATCAGATGCTGGGCGAGTGAAGTATCCGACAAGTCACAGGAGTTGTGACTGGCAAAGAGTGACTTAAGGTACTCCAAATGAAGGGGAAGCTGCAAGCGATGAACACTGATGCACCCCGAGAAAGAGTAAGCGTTAGCACTGAAGAAGGCATAATCAAAGTAAGGAAGGACGCAAGAGGGAAGAAATAAGGACTATAGTGGAGGGTTCGGCTGCCGATATATGTTAAAGAACTCTGGGTTGCACCCAAACTAAATAAGCCTAACAAGCAAACCACAGAAATTCAGGAACTTGCTAAGCACAACGCAACGTCCTATTTGAGCACTAAATGACTGTTTGACTTCTCCCCCACTTCTCAATTCCTATTTCAGAGATGAGCTGCTCACAACTAGTCCCGTTTTCCGCATTAGCTTCTACTTTTCTCTTCTTTTGGGACGCTAGGCAAGCGTGTTCTGATCTTGACCCGAAGTGGCGTATAGGTTTTCAGGGAATCATCATGGCGTATAGGTTTTCAGGGAATCATCATGGCGTATAGGTTTTGGGAATCATTCCGTACTGATCTGGCTGGAAGCGTTAGCGGTGCTTGTTAAGTCGACCAAAGAATCCGAAATGCCTTTTCTTGTTGCTACGTAGCTTGTCGGCTTGATTTACCTTTGTGAAAGTCAAGAGTAAGGAAAACGAACAAGGGTCGAAAGTAAAGTAGCAATTCTCTTCAGCGAGAGCAAGTTTTCAGTCTCTTGCCCGGAACCTTGATTATGGATTGCCTTCTTCAGCCCCTTGTAGTGATCGGTAAGACCTCCGCTCTGGAACTTATTCGCACACGAAACGGATTGTACCGCCTCCTTGTCATAGAGTTATGTTATTGGCTTGACATCGGTAGTCGGTATAGAGAGCGGATTGTGTTTCGGTTGGAGTAAGGTAGAAAGGAGCAGGCGCAAGTATAGTATCTCATCTAAAGTCTCAAGTCAGGTATCAAGTCAAGGGTTCGGGGAAGTCAAGAGCAGTGGAGTTACTCTGTTCTATCAAGGACAGACTGACATTCCATTCTCACAGTAGGCCCGCTACGAATTAGACCAATTAGAGCTTTTTGTTGTTGTTCCCCCTAAATAAGGCTCACTAGCCCAGCCCCAACTAACAATAGTTGCATCGATTGCAGGCCGGTTCATAGATCGATTGGCTAGGGGTAACCATTGCATCTGAGAGAGTCTAAAAGGAAACCAATAATAGGTCTAGCGAACATCGAAGGAAATACCTTTATTCTAAGCCGGCTACACAAGAAACAGGCAGGGCCGTCGATCGAACCGAACCAGATCGACGAAGTGGGGGATCCAAGCCTCCAGAGATGTCGATTATACACTCCCTTAAGCGAAAAGCTCGGTTAGGCACGTGTTATAGGTCCTTGTCTCTGATAGAAACCTTGCTTCCAGTCTCGGTTGTCGATCAACAATCTGATGTGTACCACGAAAGAATTTGTATATTAATGTGGTCCAGGCCCTTCTTTCTCCATTCAATAAAACAAGGGAAGTGGTTAGAGAAGCTGTAGCTGCTATGCGAGTTAGATCGGGAGAGTTTAGATGTAGATATAGTTGCCCTGTTCTCTATGTTCTTCGCTTATAATTAATGGTTGTTAACTTCAGATGTGATACGTTGTAAACTTAGGATGTTGTAGATGCAACCCTGATCGATGCGGCCGTTTGATTGAACGTAGCTAAGCGGAAACTGTCTCTTGTTACTCGCCCTCTTCTGTTGCTGCGCCACTCCACGATTCATCACCTACTGTTACAGCGACGGAGGTTGCTCCCTCTGGCTCTGATGGTCCTATATTGGCCTTTGATCCTTATCCAGCTTCTAGGTATACTCCAACTTACATGACTACACCGCCACCATCTCGAACTAACCATCATTTGGTTTTGATCCTCTATCAAATGGCTTGCTTTAATTCTATGCGGAGAAGGAGAAAAAGCTAGGTAAAGGGGAACCGAACCACCTACCACGAAACCAGTGGACGGGATCTTTGAATAAATCAGTGGAATTTGGAGGCGGCCCCCATCCAACATCCACGAGCCTTAAACCAAACCAAATTATATGTAAAGAAAGCAATCGACCGCTTAATGTGAGCCGAGCCAAATCCGCTCAAACAATTAATCTAATTCAAACACCCATCTAAGGAAGCTCGTGGTTCCGGAACCGGCTGCCCTAACCATCCTCTCTCCAGGCCGGAAATTGCGCACCATCTCGTTCCCCTCTTACCCGCATCTAAACCATCCTTTCTTTTTGAGAAATCTATCGCGAGGTTTTGTTTTCCATCACGATGAAAAGTGGATAAGGATCCATGGAAATCAACGGCTTAGCGAGCTGGGGTGGGTTTGAGTGGAGACAAAGATGGACTCGACTTCTCTTCCCGCTCGGATGCTGCCATAGATAGAGAGTGGAACTGGTTCATAAAAACATCGAGTTGGATCCGCAAATCTAAACTTAGGAAGATCAGGAGAAGAAAGCTGGCTGTGTATAAAGGGAGACTGGGAAAGAGCAGGGCTTGCACTTATGGTTCGAGCTCACAGGATAGAAAGGATTCCTCCTTTGAACGGCTAGATTGAGAGTTCCATGTAGTAAAGTTTATGGCACTGATTTGATCTGTCCCCTACTTTATAAATATCAATGAATATATAGCTTGTGAACCCCCCCGGAATTAGAAATGTCGTAAGTGTTATGTTCGAAATCACGGAATGTGTATTGATTGCCGCAGGAGTAGGTAGGATCCGTCTCGAAATCACCATTCTCTGGGGGGTTATTTAGATTATGCCGACCCAAAAGCGATTCCGCGGCCACCTCGTGCAATGTGTCAGTTGCCATTCAGACGGGCAGTAGACACTACTCTAAGGGCCGGTCAATCTTGCTTAATCCAACTTGAACTTTGCCACATCAGTACGAGAAGGCGGACATTGGTGCAATCTATTATTAGCTTATTCAACGAGTGGCTCTCGCCCTACCGCTCCGTGGGGACAGTTAGACTGAACTATTGACTTCACATATACAGTTAGACTGAACTATTGACTTACACATATGAAAGGTATCCGACAATGCCCGAAGAAGGGTCTGCTCCTTCCTTCCACGAGATAAGCCTTCTATCATTCAATTCCAATCCAACAGCTATCTGCACTTCTATCATTCAATTCCAACAGCTATCTGCACTTCTATCATTCAATTCCAACAGCTATCTGCAAGAAATCACGGATACTTTACTCATATTGGGAGGCCTAACGCGGGGTAAAGGATGAGACTCATGATAGAAAGAGCCAGGGATGGTTTCACTAGTCAATCTAGCCATGAGCTGCCCTTGCAAGCAGAGAAGGCAAGGAAGGTTGTTGATGAAAGCTGACGAAACCCCAAAAATAGCACTTTGCACAATGAAAAAGCATAGACTCACCTAAAACACTATAACACCTTAAGCCAGTCTTTAGCTGATGGTCTGGCACTTATTAATACTCAGAGTGCAATAACGCGGTATGAGTAGACTTCTCCTCTTTTAGTTATGTTCTCATAAGTTGCTAGACTAGCTCCTATCGAAGAAAAGAGAAAAGCTTTATACGCTATCGAAAGCGGGATGGCTGCTAGAAGTAGGAGGAGGAGGGGCGGGCTATTAATCACAGCAATATATATATGGCACATCTGCTATCTGTCCTAAACTAAGAAAAGGGCTCTAGCTGGCCCATCTTTAGGCATTAAAACACGAGTTAGTATCTGGGGTCTCCGCTATCACCCGAAGAGGAAAGACAGAAATAAGATTAGCATTAGATTCGGGGATATCTTTCTTTCCTCGATGCGAAGAATTGGTTGTTTTCAAGATGACTAGAGATTGAATCAAATAAGAGAAGAGAGATCGTTGCATAGAGAGATTAGCGTGGCAACACCATCAGATGATACTGAATCGTCTGCTGTCAAAAGCGAGTGGGGAAAGAAAGAGCTATTGGGCATCTAAGATATAGTTAAAGATGAGAATCCTGTCTGACTCTGGGCATCTAAGATAGTTAAAGATGAGAATCCTGTCTGGTCTGACTCAAGACTCTCCAAAAGAATAGAATGAACGGCTGTAAGTGAACATTCATAATCTGTTCGAGGGCGCACTCAGTGTCTTCTTTGGTCATATTAGTCTTCAATTATTCTACCAACAACACTCAAAACTCAAATAAACAATGGAAATGCCACCACAGCCCATGGTAATAAACACCCAAAGTAAATGTTAGTACTTAGGCCCTCATAGCTCAGCCTTCACATTACAATTCCCTACTTACTAACACTCACTGCTCACAATAGCAGTCCAACAACTTCCAACACCATCCCAAAGTCAATCACAGAAGGCAGAAGTCAAGAATGCAATGAGGGATACTTACTTTCTTATGGAACAGTTTGTGGTAACTGATATTGAAGACATGGAGGGAATGGGGGATGAGGAGTTTCCACTTGGACTAGACTCAGGGCTGGGACCAATAGCTAGGTTAGCTACTTAGAATTCATTAAAGAATGGAATCTAGTAAGTATAGCGTTCATAGCAAGCAACCCGCCCTTATAGTCATTCTACGTTAGCGCAAAACTGATTCAATCAAAAAAAGATGCTGTGCTGAGTATAGAATAAGGAGGGTTGTAGGTAATATACTTATATATGATCTCGGTGTAACGGTGAAGAAGAGGTGTGTAGTGGATATCTCTCGGTATAGTGGATCTCTCTCGCCCAAAGTAGACTAACCTATACTAATAATCGTTTTTGGTTGTTTTACTCGGTCCAACCGTATGTTGTGCTAATGCAAAAGTGGATTCTTTTCCTGCCTCCTTTTCTTCCGCTTATGCGCCTCACACAAAAGATTCCTGAAAATCAGAGATAAGGTAACAAGTAGCGTACGTATAATGTATTGCGTTGTTAGTGAGCCCCGGCCCGGCCCCGGGAAATGTAGAATATTATCTGCTTCTATACGGAATAAGATACTTACCGGCGACAGAAAAGAATTAAGCTATCCTTTTCTCATTAGGTTGAGTGACATAAGGTGCACTAAATGGAATTCCTAAAGCAAGGGGCACTATCGTCTCATCGGGAAAGAAAACATTAGCTGGTAATAAAGTCTCTCGGAACAGGCAAATAAGAGAAAGGGCAATGAGAATTAATCCGTTCGAGTTAAGTCAACGATATCATCATACTTATTAGTATCAGCAACAGTAGTAGTGATAGGTGAGTCAGTTGATAGAGCATTAGAGTTTGCTGTAGAGGTTGGCGCGTCAATCAGAGGTTGATCTGGATCGGGGAGGGAGCGATGCAGTTTGTCTCTCGCTACGACTGACTTATTTCTATATATGAGATGAGAACAAAGAGCTCAAGTGGAAGTCACTGACTCAAGCGAACTAAGAACTTATTGCCTGGGCTACCGCCTTAAAGACTTGCTTGTTAGTTTAGGTATTCCGATACTGTCCTCAATTCAGTAGCTAAACTCTAGGGCTTATACTCTCTCTTTTCTCACAACACATTGTCAGCCTTTCTTTCCAGTAGTAAACAAAGAATTGGGCTAAGTAATAGAATAATGGTAGACTCCAACGCGCCAGAATAGTTCCACTCATGGATACTTTACAAGAATCCAAGTGAAAATCAGGAATCCTACTCGGTAGTCCAAGTCTTACTGCTTTGTTGCGTTCCGTATCTCTTGTTTCCAAACCCCGACTACTTACTCCCCTCGCTCTTAGACTCCTGATCCAACATCCGTAGCCTGACACTCCTATGTGTTAGCTTCAAACTAACGACCCTGTTCCCTAGCTCTGACTCTTAAACTAATGCCAAAAGTTCTTGCGGGCCTAAACAAAAGGGAAGCCTATAGCATTAACTTTCTCTTGTAAAAGACGTGGAATGCCCTGCTTCAGGAGTGGAGAGAAGGTCCTAGTATGTTAAGCATATGGTCTTGAAGGGAATGTTCGAATATCGGCTTATGGTGCCGAAAGCGCTACGTTTGGGGAAGGCAATGGCCAAAAGGTATCGATTCTGCAGATGGAGACCTGTGCGAACAAAGATGAGTACCGGGGGGTTCTATTTTCGAATGGTAACTGGTGTGGGATCGGCCAAAGCAGCTACCCGAGGATGCTCCTCAATTCCCTTTTCTTTCAGAGGGAAGGAAGGATCATCAAGGTTTGGGATATGGGTCATTTTTCCCAACCCGAACCAGAGTCGAAATAGTCAGATAGATAAAGAGAAACATCGATCCAATCTAGAAATAGGAGAACTCTCGCTCTTCAGCGCCCCGGTCGAATACATAGATGATTCATCAATTGCTTGGATTTGATTCTTTCTTGCTACTAGCCATTTGATTCCTAGAGAAAGCGTCAGAGCTATCACTACTCTTACCTATGTGCATGCCCTCTTGATACCTTCGGTCATTTGTCACTTCCACACTCTATTCGAAAACACCTCCGGCCCCTCGCATTTAATATTAAGCGATTTCCCATCGTCTCTTTCTCTTGCCTTGTTCCTGTTGAACAGGGAAATTCCAATCTTAAGTCAAGATGAATCGCAGTTCTCGGCGTAAAAAACTGGAAGTGCAGAAGATGAGTGCATTTGCCAGCTTTATTTGAGAAAACCTTGCCCTAACTTGACTTGACCATTCTTTCGAAGTATCTAGCACTCTCTCTCCTTTGCTCCAATCCAAGGTACAATCCAATTGGGGGATATGAAAGATGCTTCTTAAAGTCAGTGATTTACCTATTGATGACTGTTTACATGGATGAAAAACCAGCTTTCAGTTATGGATTTACTAGTTCGATTTAGGCTTTCTGATTGGATTTCCACTTTCATGATACAATAAAGTGTAGTAAGGGCGGGTCGAATATGCATTCAAGCGCAGGCTGGGCAATAGTAGCATCGATCGAGCTGAGCTCTTTCTTCTCTCTAAAGTGGATAGCCGACTAGGGCGCAGAGGGGGAACTCATGCTTATATGGCACTCTCACAAAGGTTGGTACGAAGCCAGAAAGAATAGGCCAAGAAAGCCCTAAATAAGGGATCAAATCCATATTCTATGATAGCCCTCCGCTCTAGTAGTAAAATCTGACGTTTGTTTTTTTAGGAAGTTCATAATCGAGAGAGTACTTTAACATCTGACATTGAGCACTAGCCCCTATTTCTGACTTTGACTAGAGGCACGGCACTTATGTAAAGGCTTCCAAATGAGCTTCCTTCCTTTCAATACTCCTTTCTCGCCTGGGCCTGGAGAAAGACTCGAACCTCTATGTGATACTGGAACTCTGACTATGGAGCCGGTGCCATATTGATCTCATGGATATAGCCCCGGAGCTCTTACACGAGCATGAGGTTTCAGATGCTAGTCTCTTTCTTTGAAATCCGAAAAAATGCATTGTCCCTCACTAAGCCACTCGTAAATGGTGCTCCACCAGAAAGCAAGCAAATTCCCTACCTCTTGACTTGTATGAAATCGAGAAATCAGTAGTACTACGTGATACGGGCATACTATACTACGAAATTGCCTACGAGACATACCACTTGGGGCAGAGTTCGAAGGCTTGAAATGCTCTTAGGGCTTTCAAAGGATTACTGCTCCAAGGTTGGAAGAGTCATCCGAAGAGTAGGCGCTTCCAACAAGAAAAGTGGATATGAACGGTGCACGAACGATGCTCAGAGTTTGCCGTTGCGCCAGAGGTTGGTAGTCTTAGAGAGGCAAAAGGGAAGGCGAGCGGAGTGTTCGTAGCGAATGACTATAAGGCCGGGCTTTCTTTTGGGAATAGAGTGGAGTTGTTTCAATTCCTAGATCATAGGCGGGTAACAGAGATTCTATTTACGTTTTTTTACCCTTACAGCTACAGCTAAAGAAGAGTGGAAAGTGGAAGTTTTACAAGGCGCTCTCAAGATTCCATTAATTATTGGATTTCCTCGGCTTTAGTTGAGTTCCAGTCTTCCGCGTCCGGGTGAGTTGGAAGAAAGAACTTGTTCAGCAGCAATCGATTCTCAATCTCAAAGTTTCAGTGGAAAGATCATCTGCAGGAACAAGAACAAGATCCGGAGTGAGAGCAAGATCTTCACTTCCGCGGGATCATCATAAGGATTAGAATAAGCAGGATAACCCGGGCCCTCCAACTTCGGTACACTACTTAGCTTGTTTGAGTTGAGACAGATAGAAAGAATGAATAGAGTTTTTCCACTATCTGGGGCGCTTATTGACTTGTGTGTTCGTTAGCTTATGTTTCTGGGCGCTACATCTGTGTTTCGGGGTGCGTGCTTCTCTTTATCTTTAAGCTTGTCTTTCCCGAGTGGTGCTTGGGTTTACCTTTACTTTAGTCTTAAGCTGCAAGTTAAGTGGGAAGGAAATAATACTTTCGTCGTATAGAATGCTTGGTCATTCAAGGTAATTCAAGAAGAAGAGGAGTCATAAGAGCTATGGGAATCAGAGGAATAAGCGGGATCATCCACTTTGGAATTGACTGTTCGAGTCTAATCCTAGTGCTTTTGTTGCAGTTCAATAGAATTATGACTGGGTTAGTGACTTGTTCCCTTTACCTTTGAATAGAGGATGGATGTTGGCACCTACTCGAATAAGCTAATGCGCTCCGAAACACCTATAAGCGTAAGCACAAGTAGAAGTCCCTGCTTATCCGCTTGTTTCATTGAATCAAAGTTAGAAAGTGGTCCGCTGCTGGTTAGCTTGTTCTCTGCCACTGCCTTCCCGCTCACTCTATTCTCTAACTGCTTTACTGCTTAAAAACTGCTAACTGCAGACTCTGCTAACTGCTTATGAAGAACACTGCTAACAGCTGGCTCTGCGGACTCTTTACTCGTTGCTCTACCCCTTGCTCTGCTTATTCTTTACTCGTTGCTCTACCCATCGGAAGTTTTGACTCTTTACTCAAAGCTCTACCCGACAGCTTTCATTGCACTACCTCTTATGCAATAGAGTCACTTTCTACTGGTCACTCTCGACGTTTGTTTGCTTTAAGAGAGGAATGGAAGTCACTCACATATGCATTAGGGACAAAACACTGCTCAACTCTACAAACTTACTGCATTGCTTCGCTTTCGCTTCCTAACTCACTTATTCTCACTTTGACTTATTCTTAACTTAGAACTTGTTGAGAGATGTCTTTAGTTAAGAGATGTCTTTAGTTGCTTCATATCCCTTGCTTGTTCTTTCGACTAACTCAGTAAGCTGTTTGTTTGTTCCGCTGCTTTAAGATAAGAGTCATTTAGCGTGCATAGTATAGAAGGAAGTGCATAAAGAACACGGCTTCCATTTGGCTTATGACTTGTTCGGCCGGGGTTCAACAACCAGATTGGATACTCCACGAGAGACTTCTCTTGCAACAACTGTTGGGCCTGCGTGAAGTCACTCTACCCCGAACCTAACTGTATAGAAAGAAGTAAACAACCTCGACCAACCTCATTGCTAAACTATCTAAGCTAACACAGAGCATTGCTGACAAACGACTCCTAACCCGAAAAAGTGAAAAACGGATGTCATTTAGTAACCTAACAAAACGACTGACTACTGGGATCTGGCCTGGAGCTGGTTAACGCACAACGTCTTTCGATCTACCCTCAAGTTTGTTCTCTTGTGCTTACGCGAGTTCAGATTCTTGCGCACCACCTCACTAACTAGACTCCAAAGCAAGCTCTCTTTTTGGCCTTGACCGAAGTTTCTGAATGGAATGTTGAATGTCTGTTCTCTACTGGCTACGTAGCGGTAACCAAAGAGCATAGATAGGTTCTCCAAAGAGCATAGGTAGGTGGTTTTAGAAGTAAGTAACCAAAGAGTGGAATCTACTCGTATTCAGTACAGTACGCCATTTATGAAGTGGAAGAAACCGACCCAACATCTAGCTATACAGATTGTCCCGCTGTAGCACCTAAATAGTCCTCTAGCTATGAAACTAACTTAAACAAGGGGATTCAAAGTCGAACAGAAAGAGCCAAGTAACTACTACAAAGACAAAGAGAGAAAGAAACAAATAACGTATTGTTAGTACATTGCCATGAGCAAGTGCTGTATTCGTGAGAGTGCTTTCTGAGATACTGAACGGAACCTATAGTTTCTCTCCTTTCCCGTGAGCTTTGGATTGGTCGGTCCTGCGCCTCAACTCAATTACATTCAACAGGTTCGGGTGCCGATATTCATATTCTTACTGAAAGTCAGGAGTCAGCCGTCAACAGTGAGTTTTGAGGCCCTCACTCTTCTCTTTTCTTTAGCACCCCGAGAGTCAGCTGTGTTAGGGTTAGGTTCCCTCGAGAGTCAGCTGTGTTAGGGTTAGGTTCCCTTATTATAGAGTATGTACAGCGGATTCCATTAAATAGGTCAAGTATCAAAAGATGGACTCTAAGGTTTCCCCTCTGCACAATCTGTAGAGCCTTCACTTACTAGTCTATAGGTTGAACAACGAGATACAAAAACAACGCAACAAATCAATGTGTTATAACTCTAAGATACATAAATACATTCTCACTGGTTATAACCAAGTCCTTTTCTTGGGAGTCCTAATCTCGAGCGACAGGGAGTTCCGTAAAAAAAGAATGACTTTCGCCCTGACGCCATGAACACTTGACTTGCCCTCTGCCTTTGTTTGCCTCAGTTCGTTTTCAGAGGTTTTGTTCCCTCTGTGACTCCTTCTTTACTCATTCGTTTCTATCTCATTACTCGTTCCTTTCTCGTCTATTAGTCATTAACGGTCTTCGTTTGTTCGTTTTCTTTTTCCGTAGACTTGGTTTCTTTACCCGCCAGAGGGGCGTTGGTCTTTTCTTTTTCTTCCGATATCATGAAAACGAGCTTTCCAGCCATTTCTCCTAAGCTGCATTATAACTACAATAAGTATATTATACTAACACTCTAAAGAGCCGCTGCCACTCAAGAGAGGGCCTCTTTGTCGCAAGAGGAAATGAAATCGTCAGCAGGATAACAGCCGCTCTTCTCTTCCCCACTGCATCAGTATCATTGTTGCAAAAGAGGGTCATAGCGCACAGGGCCAGCACTTGCATGTTGGTATGATACTGGATAAAGGCTTACATAAGATGAGTGCCCCCCGAGCATTTCGCAAGCTTTTTCCGGAATTCGAAGGCGCCCACCAGCTTCATGTTTCTTTCCAAGGTTAGTGGGTGACTATTAGCGAGTATATCATGAAAGAGGATCCGACTGCTTTTACATGGGGTCATCACACTCCTGCCACAATGAAGGAGGACATCTGTGCCAGTGATCTGCATAAGAAAATGCCTGATGGATATCACCGCCTCGTTGAAAAGCTCAAAAGCCTCGATTCGTGGGAACAGGTATATTCCAATGTGGACCTCCTCCCAAAAGTGGTTACCTCCTATAGTAAGTACCCTAAAGTCTGTCTATGAGGACCTCTGCATTATCAAAGAGAAAGAGAGCGTTTTACATGAGAGATTTGTAAGCTACTTGTCAGCGGCAGGTTGGCCCGAGGAATATTACATCCTTTATTTGCAGGAAAAGTGTTTCTTATTGGATTAGTTGGCCGTGAATCTCCTCTCTGGTAGGCCTTCAAAACGAAACAGCTGCTGGTTTATGGTGAGCCTAGTACGCAAAAGACGCTAATTTTCTCACTTCTAAGCGAGGTTTTGCACATCTATCGTGCCTCTTACAATAAATAATGATTTTCCGGGTGCGCACGACCATTATGATCTTTGGTTATTCGATGAGTTCCATTTGGTCGAGGACTCTTCTGTGAGCTCTGATGTTGGTAAGGACTTAATGTCTTCCACTAATAACACCCTATTGCGTGTCCTCGATGGGCAGCAGTTCCGGTTGGATACGAAGGATGGTCGACTTTTCAATAAGAGGAAGAACGTCCCTGTCGTAACAATAACAAGCCACCCTGTCCGCTGTTTCAGAGAGCAAGGACCTTTTCATGAAAGATTAATGCGCTTGAAATTCCATAGTAGGCTCCCCCAGCTCCCCAGCAGATAGATTCATTTCCACACTTTTGGGCTGCATCCATAGGCGTTTGCAGCAGAAGAATGTGTTATGGAATAATGCTCAACTAATTCCTATAAAATAGAATGCAGAAAAGGGTCATATACGTCTATTCCCTACCCAACTCACCCATGAAAAGTGGAAATACATAATGAAATTGAAGTCAACTAGGGACCCCGAGTATCATAAGCTATCTGGTGAACTAGTGGAAAATCTTCTCGTGCAGGGTGATCTCGGTTTTCTCCAAATATCTGATGAACTTAAGATCCAAATAGTTGTTACTCAGCTAGTGGAGAGGCATCGGCACATATTACATGAACATATCAACTTCGGTGCTCAATTACATACGGCTCAGGTACACACACAAAGAGCGGATTCCTGTTGCCCACCCCTGAAGGATGAGTGCTTTTCCTTCACGGAATTCGCTTTCGTCCCTTTCACGGGAGCAGCTCCGCGCAGAACAAGATAAGGAAGCTTTTCGAAAATGGACACTGCTCAATAGCTTCTCTAGGCAGTTAAGACCCGGGTATCCTATGTTCTCCCGAGCTGGGTCAATGCTATCGCTCTCCAGATGCTTGTTCGGAGGAGGACATCACGCTGGATACCGCATCTCCCGCTTCAGAGGTTGCTTGTTATGCAGCATGGCCTATACAAGCTTATATAAAGGGCTTCTCCATTTCCAATGCAAAGTCAGCTTAGTCAGCTATACCGCTAAGATCAAGATCACAGGAACAAAAAAAGAGGCAAAAAGGGGGAGAGAGATCAGGGAATATAAGGGAGAATAGACGCGAAACACCTTTTATTTCTATTTATAATTACTATTTCTAATGAGGGAGGAGAAAACTACTGAGGATATGACAAATAGCCCGAGGGCGACCAAACCCCTTTTGAACAATCCTAGGAAAGAAATAAGTCAAAGCTATGAAATTTGCCACAGTCGGCTTGGAAGGTCGGATGGTTGACTTACCCGGACTGCCACTATTAATAGGCACTCTAGAATAACTCATTAGAATATATTGATGTACGAGTCATGTTTTTTTAGTACTTACTTGGCCGGTAGGTTGGCTAGAAGGAAGGAGGGCAATTCATACTTTCTAGGTTGATTGGCGAGAAAGAGAACTAGGGTTGGTTTTGAAGGAACACTACTCGGTTGGCAAGAAAGAAGTAAACCAGCAATTTCATCTCTCCGTTACCAGAAGTCAAGGGGTATAGATACTGGTAAGATTACTCCTTTATATACTAGCTAAGGCAAGCAAGAACAAGAGCAGAGGTCGACTTAACGCATGATTCTCGAACGGAAGATTCATTCTCATATACAGCGCGCCCCCTTATGGAACTCCACGAAACAAACAACTCGGTGTTGAAACAAACAAACCCTTCTTCGCTGCCCGCCTGAACGAACACGATGAGCCTTCTTTCCCTGATTTTACACCAATACTCCTTTCCTTCCTCTATTGAGGTACAAGAACTGCTGATATCCACCCTTTTTTGATTCGAGAACTATACCCTTCATTACTTGCTAACGGAGCTCAATCCTATGTACTTGCTAACAGAGCTCCATATCCTCCTTCCACTGCGGATGCAGACTCTAAAGAATCCTATTGAGGCCTTGTTCCGTTCGTTACTGGCTCCAGTCTAACGCTATACATTTGCTTATTTGTTTGTTCCGGTAAACTCACCAATGACATTTCAAGCACTAAAGAACTGATCTCATCCACACGGCTTACTCAACGCACAACGGCAAATAGACTAGTTACCCTAGCGCTCATAAATGGAATAAGGTAAACAAGAATCTGAGTTCAGGACAGTTAGCCTGTTAGCCAGTAGCTCCATTCCTGCTATTACTGGTTCATTTCCTTCTGTTTGAGGTTCCTTCTTACCGGAGTAGTTGTTACAGTCGTCCGGGCACTGCTCCTTTCCTGCATTCTGGATTTCTGGATTGATTCTTTTAACGCTTAGTTACATTCCGATACTATGGAACATACACCCCTATTATTCTTTATTTCCAGATTGATTCTTATCGGTAGCGGTCTCGTTCCAGTTCCCATAGTAGTAAGTATCAGATTGAACCTCTGTAGTCGGAATGCCCTAAAGGAGGGCAGACTCATAGGAAGGATAGTAAGAATAAGAGCCAGGAAGAACATACCTAAAACAAGGCGGAGAGGCACGAGTAGAAGAATCAAAGCTGCAATACATGATGCAAGTAAGCAGTACACGGGGGTGAAACCAAGTAGAGTAGGCCTAGATCCCGAACTCAAGAAAGAGAAAAAACAAGGAGCTTCAGACAAAAAGCAAGTAATAGAAGACTGCTAGCTGGGAAGGTAATACTGATAGGCATGTAAAGTCAGAGTTGGTCCCGGGCCGGGGTATTTCTTTGTATTCGCTATTCCCTTTTGGATTATACTAAGTATTAGTTGGTTTCTTTACTTTAACGGTAAGGAACGTTATGAGAAGCAGTGGTTCTGGTTTGATATACCGTATAGGCAGGCTAAAGGAATAGGTAGTAAGCCCGGCCAAGTAACTACTAGACCACCTGATTTGAAATGCTCGCCAAGTAACTACTAGACCACCAGATTTGAAATGCTCTTTTTCATGAAACCCGGCAAAAAAGCCAGTGACCTTCTTTTCGCTACTGAGGGACCGGAAAAGTCATTCAAAGTTTGATCAACCCCGGGGCCAAGTAACTACTACTGTGTAGCGGCAGGGGAGCTCTTCATCAAGTCACTAAAACACGGCTTTTTTGGACGCACCCTCATTTTAGCTAATAGAGCTCCGATTTTGGATGATCATTTCACGTTTTACCGGGAAAAAAGGTAGCCAAGCCATTTTACCTAATAGATGACCGGAAATGGAATGAGATTTGGACAAAACCCGGGATTTTTGGCAGTGACCCCAATTTGGCTAATAGACCGATCCAAATTACAGATTTTTTGCGTTTTCCCGTGCAACAACGCTGCCGCGTCACATTAGTAGTGACTTGGCTCAACGCATTTCCAGGAGTAGCTTGTCTCCTTGCCTACCTAAACTTTAACTACTGAGCTACATTCTTGGGGCACTGAAGCCAAGGCTTGAGCTGCTGAGTTGAAGGCTAAGTTCCCTGAGCTACAGGCTTCGACTACTGAGTTCAATTCTTTAGCTTACCGGTTTGAGTCTCTAGCTACTGAGCTACAGGCTGCAGCTACTGAAGCTAAGGCTACAATTAGTGAGTTCCATTCTGTGATTTACCGGTTGAAGTCTTAGTCTCCCTCCGGACAGGCTTTCACTCACTGGTTTCATTCTTATACTCCTTAGTTCCATTCTTTAGCTACAGGTTTTCATTCTGACTTGCCTACGAGTCTGCTTGTCTCTTTTACTACTGAGTTCCATTCTTGAGCTACTGGGGTTCTAAGGCTCGAGCTACTGAGTTTGATTCTTTAACTCCGACTTTGCTACTTGTCTATCCGTTACTTGGCGCTATCACTTTCTTAAGTCAACTCTATTCTTATTGTCTGCCGACCGAAACTCAGAACTTCCCGGGCTATCCGACCTCAACTCAAAACTCCTTCTCTCCTGCTACTACTACAGATAAGTGGTCTCCTACTACTACTACAGATAAGAAGAAACCTTGAAATACAGGAAGGTAGGGTTGCGGAAAGTCAGCCTAAAAGTAAGCCAGAGCAGACTCATAGTTCATGTAAAGGCAGAGTTAGATCCTGGGGTTATAGAATCGAAGAGGCAAGTAGGAAACTTAAGGCGCGGAGGAGACACTCAATTCCTTATCTGTTATTTCATTATCTGAGGTACTAGTGACAGCCTTTCCAGTGGTGTTTGTATTCTCTATTTCAAGTTTTACTCTTCTCTTAGTGGTTGCCTCCCTGTTTGTTTTTCCATTATTCTTGATAGTAGCTGCAGGTCTTAGTTCCGAGTGCAGGTCCTAGAAGCGTAGGAGTCCGTCTATATTCTTTGGTTTACAACTCTTTTCCCTGGATGCACTAGATCCAACTTATATTCTTTATTCCCGGGTGAGTTCTGATAGTTAGATTAGCTCTGATAGTTAGTCGTTTTTGTCTTAGAAGCAATCTTGTTTGACCCAGGGCCCCTAAGAGCGGATTCCCACTTATTAGTTAATAGAAGAGATTCCTACTTTGCAGTTAATGTATTAGAAGCATCGGTTAAAGCCTCAGTTCCTAGTATAAGTCCTCTAGTTCTTGCAGTGTGGGGGATCATAGTAGCCTTGTTCTTGGTGGGGACAGATGAGCGGCCCTTTAGCTAGACATTAGTTGTTTCTTTTAGGGTAGGCTTCTGTTTCTGACCTTGGAAAACAATCAAATCAAATAAATGAAAATCACCGGCCAAGACGGCAAGCAACTACTTACGGCCAAGCAACGGCGGAACAGGACATTCTATACTTTCTAGGGCTATCCGAACAGCACTCGCCAGGAATTCATTGAATGCGTATCGAGCGCCTGGTATAGAACACTTTTACCTAACCGCTTCTTCTCTACCTTTTGCTTCTAGTTCACTTGTTTCCTCAGATGCTAATTCCCGTTAGCTGGTTGTTTGTTCTTACGAGCGAGCTCCCGTTGCTTGTTCTTAGTGCCCTTAAAGATTATACTCGTATTTAGTACTTTGAGCTACAGCGTTATCCTCACCGATAAAATGACTTGGACCAAGGGGCTGTAACCCCACCTAGATTTAGAGTCGTTGGCTTTCACTTACTTCATCTTTTCTTTTCTACTCGGTTAAAGGCTTTCGGTAATGTTGCCCCACCCAGTAATAAGGTTCGTTCTTCTTAATGCTTTTGCCATATAACACCAATAACGGAATGAGACTTTCCGCTTGAAGTCCCCTACCCTATCCTTTCAGTGCCGCCCTCTCTTGAAGACGAAAACGTAACAAGAAGTGAAGAACCACTTACTGCACTTGCAGCTGAGATTCCTTTAGTCTTTAACCGCTTAACCTCTTCTTCCTGCTTCGGATATATTTCATGCAAACGAAGAAAGAGTTGCCCCTCGAGATCAGAGAAGGAACAGAAGGAAGGGGGCCTACCCACTCAGATAACCTTCCGATCATCTCTCATGATGCCTCATAAGGATTTGATTCGCTGTTACCCTGAGCCTTATAATGAACCCAGAGATGGGGGTTTGTTTGTATCGGCTCAATGGCTCTGAATATGCCGTAAAAGATCTCTATCCAATCACCCCGACTAGTCAATATGCCTTTTGGTAAACCGGCTTGAGTGAGCGTTCACGGTGCTCGATAGTGTTTGTTCTTTCGGTCAGCTAGTCATGGCTTGACGTTGCCCGGCTCCTCCGTCAGTGCTTGACGAACTCGCTTACCTTACCACTCTTGTTCGGTACTAAACACAGAATAGGCGAATTGGCATTGCCGATCTGAAGGAAAGGAGAAGAACTCGACCTCGTAAACTAGCATGGCGTTTCACCCATACAAATGACAAATGGCAGAGCCCGCTTATCCATTTCGAGATAGTTGCTACCTATATGTTATGATTCATCTACCACAAGAAACCCACTATCCCAGGGCCAAGCTACTTCAATAAGAACAGGAACAGGAGTCGGAAATATAAAAGTCGTTGCCGAACACAGGAAAGGCAAGATACGGGGCATCTACTTAAGGATTTAGCACTTTTGATCGTTTGCTGGCTCAAATCTCATTTCATATCCCTTTAGGAACCTAGAAATGCATTTCTGCCTATAAGATTGAGGGTTCCCTTGGGGCTGTTCACTCCCCACTTCCTATTGTCTCCCTTGACTACCGCAGATATAATAAGTTGCACAGGACTCGATTCTTCCCAACACACTTTGGTAGTGCAGAGCCTGCAGTAAGCCGTTAGTTTACTTTATTTGAGTTAGCTGTTAGGTGTATGAAAGTTGTGAGTCGGCTGTTAATAAGTGAGTTTTTGAGTGTTGGTGAGCCAGCAGTCAGCAGTGAGCCAGCAGGAATAGGTAGATCTGCTTTAACAGCTTACTTGGGCATTAAACAAGAGGAGATGCGGCTTCTATATAAGATGAAAGTCACCCAGGTAGGTAGTAGTAAACAAATAAAGTCATTAGTCACAGCAGGAAGTTGACTTACCGGGGTCCTCTACAAAACTCCAGAATCGAGTTGTAGAAGAGAGTTGACTTATTAAAGAAGAGAGTTCCCCTCCATGCCTAGGTCTTCTAGAAGCTGGTAACCTCCCCATAGTCAAATACAGAATGCAACTAATAAGTCAAAGAATGCAACATATACAAAGTTCGGCGTCAGATATTATGCCCCTTCACTTGATCTCCGCTTATGCTTTAGGAACCCCGCTTATTCTCTTGAAACTAAAGAACCCTTACCTTTAGCCGACCTCTCCTTTCAGTTCTTAATTGGATCTATCAAACAACTCACTGGATCTATCAAACAACTCACCAGGACTTGGCAATTGATGGCTCCTATACCGCCAAGCAACTACTAGACACAGAGTCGTAGAACAACTTCCTATTTTCTTGTTACTGCGCTGCGCCGATGAGGATCTTTCTTCCCTTGCGCCAGAGGTTGTCCTGGAGAGTGTGGGCTTTGAACAAATAAGATATTAGGTGCAAATGTCTACGAACAGCTGATGGGGGCCTACTTACTTGTGACCTATAATGGATTAACACCTGATAGAGGCCCCGACTTACCTAGAATTGATTTTATTACCCGGAATGTAAGCATCTCTTTACTCTTAAGTGCTTTACTTTGATCCTACTAGACTTTGGATTCTACTAGACTCTCCTATATAATCAGAATAATAAGAAGCCGAATCAATCCCCTATCGAATCAAATCAAAAAGTATCGCTTGGCAGCAGTTGATCAAGTGTAGTTCAAGGAAGAAAAGAAGTACTGGTTGCCCTGAGTCCACGAGAGAGTAAAGGTGCACAGGCAATTCATTCAATTGATTCGGGAATCTCCGGATAAGGAAGGAAAAAGCGCAGTCGGAAATGAAATGGAAGACGCAGTGTCTACACCGTTGATCTAATATTTCTATGAGATGGATAATACAAAAGAAAACGAAGAAGTGCTCGCCTCAGTGCTTATCTATCAGGAGAAAATAATAATAGCATTCATATAATAGGCCAGTGCGCCAATAGCCTCCTTTTCAGCCGAGCTCTACTCAACTTTAGCTCTTGCTCAACTCTGAACTTCGCCTTTGCTCGTGTTTCGCTTTCGAACTCCTCTTGCTATGCTCTTGACTTCCCCGAACCTTAAACAAAAACACCTGCTCTTGTTGGGTTGAGGCCTTCCTTGTTCAAACAGTTAGTCTATGTCTATATCTGCTTAGTATCTCGGTCAAGCATTAACCGCTGAGTAGGCAGTAAAAAGAGATTCTTCCCTCACTCCACTTGGACTAAAGGACAAAGCTCCCCCTCTGAAAGATAAGGCCTTGGTGATGGCGGAAAACCGCATGCATTTTGAAGCATCACCGACTCTATACCATCCACCCTCTTCTCTCACGTAGGATCCAAAACCATGGCCCCCGGTGGATATATCGGAATAGGGCTTGCTTGCTTTGAGGTTTATTTCCCTTTTGGGATCAATAGGGCTGCAAGCGTAGGGTAGGAAAGGGAGCCCCGGTAAAAGTTCTACTTCCTGCCAGTGGGAGAGCATTATATGAGGGTATTTTCATTCAAGCTTTACCAGCCGTCTACTGACACCTATCAAGCTTTACCAGCCGTATACTGAGACCTAGATTCTAGAGACTCTACGTCCCGTCCCGCCCTACGAAAGAATGGAATCAGTAACTGTCTGGAGAGCTAACTAGACAGAAGCAAAAAGATTCCCAGTTAATCAGTGAGTAGTGGTCAAAGAGAGGAGTGGGCAATAGGAAAAGTGGAACCTTATGAAAGCCCTGATCTGGTGGTATAGAAAGATAATAAGAAAGGATGGATGGAATCCTAAGGGGAGCAGTAATCAAAGATGGAGGCTTTCGAAGAGTATTTGGCTTTACTTTGACTCTATCTCGCTAAAAAAGACAAAGAAAAAAGGAAGGTAACGGACCCATCTTTGTAAGTCAAGAGGTATTTCTTGTCTCACACAATAAGGCAGAAGCTTGATTTCTATAAGAGATTCTCCGTCGAGTTCCCTACAAGGCAAAGCAAGGAAGCTCTCAATAGAACTATAAGGATTTGGTTCTTAACAATTGCCTGAGGAGAAAGTGCACTTTATCACAGTCTGATACTCTGAAGGGAAGTCTATTCTGTATTGAGATGAGAGTATCCACTGAGGGCAAGTAGGCCCAGAGGTACCTATAAGAGAAAGTCATAATCCATACCTCTAACTCAAATATCAAGACTTCTGAAAGCTAGCATAAGTCGCTCTTTCTTTAGCAGAGGATTGGAAAAAGCCTAACTAGGTACTATCAGCATATTTCGAACTATTATTTTCTTCATCCGCCTATCAAGCTGGTGTGCTTCTACTAACATCTTGACTCTTACCCTTGTGTAGGACGAATAGGTTCCAGAAGTGAGAAGCCCTGTAAGCCATTGTCTCAGTCCCCGGGCCGGGGCCAAAGTGGTTAATAGTCTCTCTCTTTTCCAGTCTATCCCGTGGGAGCCTTCGAAGTAGGAGTCTCCGTTACGATGGGTTATTTTCAGGCAGTCTTCGCTTTCCTCTTTCCATGCATTTTTCCTCTAGAGGTCGGTAGATAACAGAATAGATAGGTAAATTCCTCTCCTATAGAACATCAGCATCAGCAAGATCAAATAAGGACTCTAGGTTCAAATGAATTATAACAGTAAATAGGGAGTTGAATAGGGAAATTATCCATTCAATGAGTTGAAGAGCAGCCCTACCGCCATGACGAAGACGAAAACTGGAATTGTCATAGAGTAAAGTAGTCCATTAATCCTGTAGTAGAACCCATGTGTGAAGCAAGTAGTAAATAGAGAATACTAGTGCTCCATCAAAGAAAGCCTACCTAGTGCTACTTCTATCAAGTCTTTTACTTCAATACAGGAATTCGAAGTTATCTAAGGACAGGTATAAGAATGGAACTTGTATAGGGAAGAATAGAACCCGGGGCTAAGAGACTTTAACAACTACCTAGAAGACTTGACACAGCTTACTGGGAATTCACTACTACCTGATAATACTTGTACTTGTATACTTGGAACTCGGGCTTCAACACGGACATATAGCATCATACTTGCATCCTGCCTTCTAGCCTTAATGACTTATCTCGTTCTTTAACTGCTTACCTGGAATTTCCGATCTAAAAACTCCTTAGCTCTTGTTTGAGTATGCCAATCCCGGGAGTACTGGTTGTGCGTTAGGGAGCGGGGGGCTAGGGTAGTTAACCTCTTCTAGAATATAAAGCAAATGATTCTGTTTCCTATACTGATCTCAGAGACAACGCTCGAACTGGGCATGATCTTGATGATTCTCAGGCATCTGATCTTGCAACTCCAAAGTGAGAATTGAGGAAGATCATTTCAGAACAGGTGGAGAGAGGGTTTGGTGCACGCGCGGGAAGTGTAGTTTCCAATTGCCTTCTGTTATTGTGTTCTCAAACGTAGTGCTAGGGTGCAAAAACTTTAGATGTAGGTTCGGGGTTAACACTTATGAGAGGTCTCCTCGGGGCAGAAGAATAGCCCTCCTTATTGCCAACCCTAGTGCAACTCGCAAGTGGTAGTGCGCGTTAGGAAGTTGTTCAATGAATTCTGGAACTCATAGCTCTCCATCTGGTGCTCAAGCCTTCACTTACTTACCTTCTCAAACACGCTGAATACAAACAAGTGGATTTCTTTTCTTGTTAAGTAAACTCGACAAGTTCAATGTTAAATTCCTGTTTGACTTGCGAGTTAGGGTAGAGGAGAGAAAAGATGGGATGCCCAGAAAGAGTGAGAAGAGATCAAATCAGATCTGACCTGCGAAAAAGATTCCTCCTCGACCTAGGTGCAAGTTCCTTCCTATTTGTCTTTACTAGGCGCAAGTTCCTTACTCTTTATATGGAGCATGCGCATAAGTGCAATTCCGTATTGACTTTCTCTCCGCTAGTGCAATTCATTCCTATATATTTGATATCGAGCATGCAGTAATATTGATTTTGACTGTTTTCCTCGCCGTTACGCGTAAGCTCACTTCTTTTCTTGGGGCACGTAAGGGAGCTCACAGTTCAATCTTATTCCATAAGTAGAGCACTTATAGATGAGTGAGATTGCATAAGAGTTAGTGGTGCGCCTATTAGAGTTGGAGTTCCGAGCCTAGCCTTACCTTAGTGAGTTCAAATAAAAAAGTGATAGATAACCAGAAGCAGAAGGCAGTGTGAGGTAGGAAAGTGTTCTACGGAAAGCCGAAGTATCCTTTTGAATGAATGCCCGCTACACGTTTTCGCTTCCTCCGAGTATCTTTGGGAACTGATCTGATCCTGTTTTGGCAATGGCGAGTTGAGTTGACTGCAATAGATTCCATTGATGTTTGAGTTGCGCCAGGTGAGTCAGTGAAGGGAGTGGAACTTATATATTATTGGCCTGCAAGATGAGCTGCTTTGACTTGCACTAATGGAGTGTAGTGGCGTAGGTTGAGTTGCCACCTGTTCTTTACTGCTCTGTGGGGCTACGTTTGTTAAGTGAGTTTAGTTATGGGCTTTCCCTTCCCTTTGCTTTGGGTGATTTGCTTTCTCCGTTCAGCGCTAAGCATATTCCTTCAGTAGAGCGAGTCTCCTTGCTTTGGGTTATGGGTTTTCTCCGTTCAGCGCTAAGCATATTCCTTCATACGAGCGAGTCTCCTTGCTTTCTTTGGGTTATACTTATAATTTCGATTCATAAAGTGGAGTTATTGTGCCAGAGAAGTCTACATCGACTGGATAAGAAGAAGGTTATTATTGTTTCACTGACATTAGATAGAAGAAGGTGACTATAGTAAGAGGATTGATCTGCGCTAACAGGAAAGGGAGTTCAATAAAGGAGGCGAGAAGAGGTTTATCGGGATCAGTACCATAGGATCATTAGATACTCATAGACGAAATAGGAAATTATGGAATTGTTGACCTCTCCTCTCGAATCGAATGCCCCCGTAACTCCCGAAAACAGTACTTGTGCTTGTAGACGTTGACCCTTACTCTTGCTTGTGGGCGTTCATCCTGACTCTGTGGGCGTTCATCCTTACTCTTGCTTCCGGAATGGAATCTAGCTACAACCAATATATAGAATCAAAAAGGCTTTTTCACGAGAATCATAGAATTGCCTAGCACCGCTACTGTTCCGGTACCAACCAACATGAGATTAGAATCGAATGCTAGCTGCTACAGCTCCGGCACCAACATGTATCCATTTTCCAAAGGGTCTTAAGTGTAACAGTAAAGAGTGCAGTTACTAGATGATTTCCTTCCCGCTTCCTTACTTTCGCAAAGCTTCTGATCTGATCCACTTGACTTGCAGCATCTCTACGACAACTAAGGTAAAGCCAATAACATATCTCAGTGAAATAAGTCTCACTGGTTTATTATTGTTAATGGTTGTTAATGCAAGAAAGAGAAGTCGCGTAGATTAGTAACGTAGCATAGAAGGAAGCTCGTGCAGAGCAGTAGCATAGATAGTCGAAAGAAGCTCGTGCAGAGAGCAGTAGCGTATATAGTAACGTAGCGTAGAAAGAAGCTCGTGCAGAGCAGAATAGTCAATCATATTATTCTAGGTGGTAATTTACTAGAATCTATATATTAGGTGTACACCATCTCCAATTCCATAAGTGCAGAGGAGAGGGGAGAGTCATGTTATTCCATTCTTCTATCAGTAGTGAGTGGTTCACTTCAGTATCTAATAATCTCTCCAAAGTCATGTTATTCCATTCTTCTATCAGTAGTGAGTGGTTCACTTCAGTATCTAATAATCTCTCCAATGGTTCACTTCAGTATCTAATAATCTCTCCAAAGTCATGTTATTCCATTCTTCTATCAGTAGTGAGTGGTTCACTTCAGTATCTAATAATCTCTCCAAAGTCATGTTATTCCATTCTTCTATCAGTAGTGAGTGGTTCACTTCAGTATCTAATAATCTCTCCAAAGTCATGTTATTCCATTCTTCTATCAGTAGTGAGTGGTTCACTTCAGTATCTAATAATCTCTCCAAAGTCATGTTATTCCATTCTTCTATCAGTAGTGAGTGGTTCACTTCAGTATCTAATAATCTCTCCAAAGTCATGTTATTCCATTCTTCTATCAGTAGTGAGTGGTTCACTTCAGTATCTAATAATCTCTCCAAAGTCATGTTATTCCATTCTTCTATCAGTAGTGAGTGGTTCACTTCAGTATCTAATAATCTCTCCAAAGTCATGTTATTCCATTCTTCTATCAGTAGTGAGTGGTTCACTTCAGTATCTAATAATCTCTCCAAAGTCATGTTATTCCATTCTTCTATCAGTAGTGAGTGGTTCACTTCAGTATCTAATAATCTCTCCAAAGTCATGTTATTCCATTCTTCTATCAGTAGTGAGTGGTTCACTTCAGTATCTAATAATCTCTCCAAAGTCATGTTATTCCATTCTTCTATCAGTAGTGAGTGGTTCACTTCAGTATCTAATAATCTCTCCAAAGTCATGTTATTCCATTCTTCTATCAGTAGTGAGTGGTTCACTTCAGTATCTAATAATCTCTCCAAAGTCATGTTATTCCATTCTTCTATCAGTAGTGAGTGGTTCACTTCAGTATCTAATAATCTCTCCAAAGTCATGTTATTCCATTCTTCTATCAGTAGTGAGTGGTTCACTTCAGTATCTAATAATCTCTCCAAAGTCATGTTATTCCATTCTTCTATCAGTAGTGAGTGGTTCACTTCAGTATCTAATAATCTCTCCAAAGTCATGTTATTCCATTCTTCTATCAGTAGTGAGTGGTTCACTTCAGTATCTAATAATCTCTCCAAAGTCATGTTATTCCATTCTTCTATCAGTAGTGAGTGGTTCACTTCAGTATCTAATAATCTCTCCAAAGTCATGTTATTCCATTCTTCTATCAGTAGTGAGTGGTTCACTTCAGTATCTAATAATCTCTCCAAAGTCATGTTATTCCATTCTTCTATCAGTAGTGAGTGGTTCACTTCAGTATCTAATAATCTCTCCAAAGTCATGTTATTCCATTCTTCTATCAGTAGTGAGTGGTTCACTTCAGTATCTAATAATCTCTCCAAAGTCATGTTATTCCATTCTTCTATCAGTAGTGAGTGGTTCACTTCAGTATCTAATAATCTCTCCAAAGTCATGTTATTCCATTCTTCTATCAGTAGTGAGTGGTTCACTTCAGTATCTAATAATCTCTCCAAAGTCATGTTATTCCATTCTTCTATCAGTAGTGAGTGGTTCACTTCAGTATCTAATAATCTCTCCAAAGTCATGTTATTCCATTCTTCTATCAGTAGTGAGTGGTTCACTTCAGTATCTAATAATCTCTCCAAAGTCATGTTATTCCATTCTTCTATCAGTAGTGAGTGGTTCACTTCAGTATCTAATAATCTCTCCAAAGTCATGTTATTCCATTCTTCTATCAGTAGTGAGTGGTTCACTTCAGTATCTAATAATCTCTCCAAAGTCATGTTATTCCATTCTTCTATCAGTAGTGAGTGGTTCACTTCAGTATCTAATAATCTCTCCAAAGTCATGTTATTCCATTCTTCTATCAGTAGTGAGTGGTTCACTTCAGTATCTAATAATCTCTCCAAAGTCATGTTATTCCATTCTTCTATCAGTAGTGAGTGGTTCACTTCAGTATCTAATAATCTCTCCAAAGTCATGTTATTCCATTCTTCTATCAGTAGTGAGTGGTTCACTTCAGTATCTAATAATCTCTCCAAAGTCATGTTATTCCATTCTTCTATCAGTAGTGAGTGGTTCACTTCAGTATCTAATATTATATAACAGGGTGTGTGCACTCTTATATACAAAGGGTGTGTGCACCACTATTGAGAGGTTCTAAGTGACTTGATTGATCTTCTATACTTAGCGAGAGATCTCCTTTTAGGGGTCGGGTTTCTAAGTGACTTGATTCTATACGAGGTTCTAAGTGACTTGATCCTATACTTTGCGAGATGGATCTCCTTTTCGAACTAAGCGAGAGAGATTCAATCCAAAAGTGAGTCTCGAGTGATTGTTTACTAATTTCTTATGGATATACTCTCTATGTCGCGCAGTGTGTTATATGACTCCATTTCTATCATGTGTCACTGACTAGATATTGGTAAAGCTATCATATTCTAATTATATGTAAGTAAGCAGTTAGTTTACTATATTCCTTCTATCTCTTCTTAGTAAGCAGTAGTTACTATATCCTTCTATCTCTAGGAATCAACATTCTGGTTTGTTTTATTGTTCTTGTTCGTTGTGCTTACGTTACGTATGAGTTAAGAGCGAGTCGAGTCCTGTTTTCGGCTCATGTAAATGAATATGGGTAGCTCGCAGTTTAGGATAAGAGGATTTCATTCCGCTCGAGCGAAGCTATAGGGAGGGAAGAAGTGAGGGCTCGGTCCACTACCAGAGATACGGGAATCCGCGGTTCCAATCGGTTAAAGCAAAGATTCCGTTGGGGTTCAATAAGCCCTATTCCGTCCTATTTTATTCACTTTATTAGTAGCGGCTCTTCAAAAGTACGCCCCAAAACAACAGGCGGCACCGTCTACTCATACTGTAACACCGGCAACGAGAGCAGTAACAGCGGATAATGGGACAAAACTCGCAGCGGATAGGCATTCCGTTAGCTTTCAAACGGACTCGTAGTTCGAAATAAAAGATGCTTCCTCAACAACTATCTTTACTTTAGAATGTCCTCTCTCTCTTCAACTCGCTTCAAAAGACAGACGCTGGTTAACATAATTCCCAATGGCAAAAAGAAGCCCCGGCGCCCTAGCTACCTAGTCGACCAGTTACAGTGGAACCCAAAAGTCCGTTGCTGATGGTATAAAGCGCCCAATCCGGTTTTCCAAAGTCTCCAGATCAAGCAAGACCAGTTCACATTTTCTTGTTCACATCAAAAGCATAACGAACGAACCCTTTAGGGCCGCCCCAGGACACCTGTAATCACCTCTAGCATTCACTATAACTACAAGAAACAGCCATGAGGCTATCTCATAAGGAAGCGCCAAGAAACAAGATCTCATAAGATTTCTGCACTCTTAAGAAATACGCCCCAATTGTGCAGCTATTTCTTTTTAACCAAGCGAAACGTTGGAAGTGTCTTCCAGGTGGGTTCCAACCTAAACCCTTGAACAAGGGGACTCGATGTTCTCCAAAGACAGTACCTACGAATGATTGCAGGTAACTTCATTTTCTAACCTGAGACCACATCGCAAATACTATCCCAGTCCTTAGGAGCAGTTACAATTGATTCAAATGTCTTCTTTGACACCCAGTTCTATTCATTTATTTATTGTGATGATAAGTAAAAGCATATCAGTATATCCCCTTTGGAAGACCGACTCCGGCTTCTATGGTCGGAAGGGAGAATCCTAGGGAGGCCTGCCCCCGTGAGGGACACAGGAACGGACAGCTCTTCAGGTATATGGGAGATACCTCCTCTAAAAGTAATAAGACAGGTTTTACATTTCAAGCGCAACGAACAACCAGCCTGCCCTCGAAATCTCATTCGCCCTACAGAAAGAAAAGAGAAAATACGCTTAGCCACAAGGTATGACGCAATACACATCTCCTTGGTTAGACCATGCAGCATTACCAGTTTTACTCTCTAAAATAGCCCTTAACGATCATGCGAGAATCTTCCAAAATGATCTGCCAGGCCAGTGCCTTCACGGAGAGTCAAGAATATCACAACTATGATCTATACATTTTCATATTTCATTTAATGTCTAGATCTACTCCCCTCTTGGTTTTGTGCCCTCATGAACACGAAGAGGTGGGTCACTCATACCTTTCGTCCTTACTCAAGCCCAAATTCAGAGTGGATTTCAACATCTTACAAAATGAAAAAACACGGATTTGCAACTACAAGATCAAAAGAAAGAGGGATGATGCGACGCTTACTCCTAGTTCATCCTTTCCTCCAAAGAAGCCCCGAAGCCGTGTTACCGATGACACAATAAGCTCTCTCTCCCTCGACCAACGGATGTCTTTCCACTGAAGTGGCGCGACTCGGTTTAGTAGGATCTCCCCTCCGAGGCCAGTCCGAGAAACCCTATCCTGAGGTTCGATCCAGCAAGTTCTCCATAAGCACCAGTAGAAGCATATCCAAAAGCCGATACCAAGAGCAGTAGAGAAAGACCTTAGTATGCATTGGGTGAAAAAGCCGGTTTTTCTAGATGCAAATAGGTTGAACCCCATATCTAAAGTGAAAGAAGAGGCGGGGTCCTAATGATACGTCCAATGTTTGAGTGTTTACTCTCTTCCCAATGGCATATGCTTACGCTATTCGCCGGGGCATTCTTTCGATTCGCGTGATCCAACAAGCCCTCCAATACTTCTAGTGCATGAAATCGGCCATTTGACTCTCGGAAGATTTCCTACCCAATGAAATGAATATATATTGCTGAGAAGCTCTATAACAACTGCTGAGAAGCTCTATAACACCCAAATAGGAAAGATCTTTGAAGGAAATGCTTTGATGCCCGATCCAATATGTTTTCAATCGAGAAAGTCGCGTGATCCAACAAGCCCTCCAATACTTCTAGTGCATGAAATCGCCATTTGACTCTCGGAAGATTTCCTACCCAATGAAATGAATATTTGCTGAGAAGCTCTATAACAACTGCTGAGAAGCTCTATAACACCCAAATAGGAAAGATCTTTGAAGGAAATGCTTTGATGCCCGATCCAATATGTTTTCAATCGAGAAAAGTCATACCAGCGAGAGTCATTAGTGGTTACTTGGTCGTTAGTAGTTGCTTGGCGCCCAGCTAAAGAAGAATAAAAGAAGGATTCTAAGCAGTGCGAGCGAGTGTTGTCGATTCAACAAGTATAGAGTAAGGAGCCAGAGTAGGAACAGGATCCGGGACAGAAGCCGACAGGAAAGTATGTTGCCCGCTGGTAAGTTTGAGTGGAATCCGTTTTTCTCGGAGAATTGTAATATTGCAGCACAGCTTTAGTTCCAGGTAAAGAAGTGGAGTAGATAACTTCCTCAGCGCGTTGGTTGTCCTTATTTGGTTTTTGTTCGCGCCTAGTTCTTGTCTTGTTTCAGCCTTTTCCTCACCAGCTCTTGAAACAATAACTCCCATGGAATCTCTTTCTTACCGGACTTTAGCACTTATAAGCTTATGATCCCTTACTGTTGCACTTATCTACCCTATATAGGAGTACTTCACTTCTTGGCCCTAGAAACTTTCCGGATCCCGTATCTGTCTGATCTTGTCGACAACACAGGAACTGCTTCTATAGAGGATGAAACATAAACTGGAACTTATACTGCCCGCAAAGAAATAGATTCTCTTCATGATTCAACAAGAGCAGAAAGAAAGAGAGTATGAAGCACTTAGTGCTAAATAAGTAAGATATTCTGCCCGGAACCATGCGGATGCTGATTCCCCTGCGTAAACTCATTTTTTTAGCAATAGGAGATTCGGCTTCCTTCCGATTCCTGAAAGCTAGAAAGTAGGGCTTGGGAAGGCATCTCGGGGGAATCCCCATCTTCACCTCAGATTGAGAAGTGTTATAGCATACAGCTCAGACAGTCAGCAAGGCAATCGACTTAACTTTACTTGAGGGAATATGAAAAGCATGACGGAATGAAGGACGCGAGGTACTCTTATCTTTGTCAAAAGAACTTATGGCCCTTACCAATGTGTCAGAAGGAAATCAATAAATTGTCCGGGTCACCCCATCCCCTTGTAACGATCAAGAAACAGAAATGATGACTATCTATATAATATTTACTGGGGACTGATCCCGGGACTGTGATATAGACTAGAAAAAGCTCTATTACTTGACTAGCTCTCAATCTTCCGAACTTCCCCTGAAATTGAAGACTCCGATAATGCCAATAGGAAGAAGGCGACTAGATGCCCCTAGGCTTGCAACCGAACTTGCCTTTGACTTCAAATCCATAGTATCCGAAGAGACAGCTCCCAAGACTGCAACATCTACTGGTATAGGGCGAGAAAGAGATTCTTATGGTCCAAGGAGAACCTTTCCTTTCTTAAGGCTCTTTCCGAGGATAACCTTTCCTTTCTTAAGGCTCTTGGTGCTCTATTGAACTAGTTAGAATCTCCCTAGCGATAGGGACTCGTAATGGGAAATGGCTTATCTGAAGGAAGACTCTTGCTATTCCAGCCAAATAGTTCTCAGCCAGGCATTTATAGTATTAGTCCTAGGGTAAGTCCGGAAAGAATTACTTCACTTGTAAAGTCGGTAGCTAGAGTGAAAGCAAGGTCAGTCAATCAGGCATTCCACCTCGGATCAATCGTATGAAAGCAAAGCATCAGCAGGAGATGCATAATTGGAAGGTGACGAGCACGCTTCCCTTTTGTAAGAGAATGAATTGACTTTATGTTTGACCTCTTGTTTCGCATCTATTTAGTGGTAGGCTGTGAGGAGTCCGCAGAAAGGAGAGCTGACCTACGGGTTTCCGTATCGGCTCAGTGAGCTCAGTTCGTACCAAACTAAAGGCTTCGATACTTAGTGCAGCGAGGTGAGTTCTTCCACGATTGGTAGCACTCGTGTCAGGTCAAGGGTATCATCATCCATCTCCTAAGGGTTAAGAGAAACTATGGCTAGGATAGTGGGTAAGGATCATATAGACTAAAAGGAGTGAGTCTTATTCCAGTGCTTGAAGCCGAGCGCATTGGAAGCAAAGGCAAAGGTCCCATTCCTCTACTATAGTGGAAGTACAAGTTCATAAAACCCCGTAATGAGGTCGTTTTTTTCTAGTTCATGGATATCCTAACCTTTTTGGTGCTTTTTCTTCCCACCTATACTCTTTATTACTTTCCTTGTCCACAACACCACTGCTAGCAGTTTCCTTGTTCACCGACACTTGAACGAACCTAGCCTGCGCAGGAAAAGAATGGAGTAGTCTATAGGATGACCTAAATAGTCTCTCTATAAGTAAGAGCACGGGGAATCTATTCATTTAAGATAAGAGCACTTTGAGAGCCGGTAACAGGGGTGGAAGCCACTTTGGAATTCTGGAAAATCTGATCGATTTGAGCGCCAAGTACGAGGAGAATCTTCAAGTTCAGAGAATTGCCGGATTCTCACGCTGTAGCTCAAACAAAGTAGTTGCATTCTGTTAGCGGTTTTCCAACTGACACCGAGTCAACAAATCATTCCACTATAAACTCGCAACTATCAGGTATCTAGCTCACTCAGGTGCCGGATTGGATTCTATCTTCTATCGCCACTTTTGGATTATTGGATTTTCTATGGGTCAAAGGCACTGGATCTCCCATTGCTGGGAAGGTCACTAAAAATGGCTACTATTACCACCTATGGATCCCACCTATTAGCTCTATCGATAGAAAGTATTCGCTGGGGGCTGGGAACTAGCACTTTAAGGAGCAGGGCTGAAAAAAGAACTGAAATTGGAAGGCATTCAAACTGGATTGATTTCATTTTTCCTTTTGAAATGCAAAAGAATCACCTTACACGGAAAAGGACTACTCGAGAGAAACTACTTATACCACCGGGTCTAGTACTGGGACAGGCGGGAGAAGGAATTTCCACTTTCTCGCGCAATGAGAAGGAATTGAGAATCTCAGGGAAGAGAATAAGGCTGCAAGCAATAACGAAGGGTTTAGGTTAATCAATTGGAATTGAGAATCTCAGGTCATCAAGAGAATTAGAAGAACAAGAAGAAGGAGTTGGTATAGAACAAGTAACTACTAGACAAGTAACTACTGACCAAGCAGACAAGCAGGGGGCAGTGAGACTAAACCCAGTGGGACTAAGACTGTCGCTCAGGAGTCTCAGTTTAGGTCGGCAAGGCAAGTCGGAAGTCATAGAAACCCGTGTTTTTTGATAGCCAGGTCATTTCCCCTAATAGAGCTCCGATTTGGATGATCATTTGGACGAAACCCGTGTTTTTTGATAGCAAAGTCAATTCCCTTAATAGCTCGGTCCAAAAGTAAGATTTTTTGCGTTTTCCCGGCTTTTTTCAACGCCTTGGAATAGGATGAAAGAGGATAGAGTGAGTGAAATATGTATTAGTAGGCGGTGGTCAACACCTCTTTCCGGTAGTCGAAGGGAAGCCCATGTTGTTGGCGCAAGGGCAGAATGCTACTAAGCGGTAGAGGACAAACCACTTGTGCTAATAAGACTGACCGACTGTGTTGGGACTCAGTGAACTCAGAATAAAACCACTAATTGAAGGGATGAACCTGTACACGTATGATACATGGTATAGAGATGAAGAATAAGTCATTGGTTTGGGGGGCTGTAATGAAACAAAATAGTCCTCTCCCCGGGCCCTACTCTGAAGTTACTAATCTCCAATCTTACTTCCAAACAGCAGTGCAAACCAACATCCCTGTCTGTCATTCTTCAACTATATAGGCATGGAATCAAACAAACAATAGTAATAATCGACTTTCACCAATACCAAACAAGACCTATGCTTGAAACTAGGGCGGAAGCTCCTTTTTCTCTTTCTTACTAAACCTTTCGAGAACTCTGAAACTGCTAACTTGTATACTTGCTACCTAGGATTGGAGTCTACCTCTCCTTCCCTGCAAGCTGAGACCATTACAAGAAGACTAGACTATTAGAATGGAACCGGGGTCTACTAGAATGTGACTAATGACCTAAAAGCTCCCCTGACTCGCTTGAAACCTATATATCCTGGCTTTCCGCCTGTAGCTCCATACTTTGATTCTGGAACTGCTAGCTGTGATTCTGACTATGCTACCACAAAAAACGGAGCTTCAAAACACCACTTCCCCCTTTGAGCCTTGCTTTCTGGGTTTTGATTCTGGAATGACTTACTTAGATCCACCAAGCTACTCCCACACACCTATAAGTCTTGTAGCTGTCCCTGGCATCCCTTAGTTAGAGCTTTCCTCTCCGCGCCCTAAACCTAGTGAAGTGGTTACTCATCTTATTCTTACTTTTCTTTCTCTTATTATTTCTCTGAATGGAATTTTCTTTATCATACTTTTGATCATACTCATTTCTCTTATATTCATTCATATATATATATTAGCATGTGTTTTTTCACTGAATATTAATATGTGTTTTATTGGGGTTTCTTGTATTCTATTTTCGATTAGTTTCTTCGAATTTCTTGGTAGACAAAAGGTAGTTGTTTTCTTTGGAACGATGGATCTGTGGTTCCGGTGTTATGTACGGGTTTCCTCCCTGCCAGCCAGAACTATACCTTGAATTAGGATTTGTCTTATCCAACAACTCGACTATCATTGCTACACACAAGCACAAGCTGAACCTTTCCCAGAGCTTTGTTTTAGGCCGAAACTTAGGACTTTCTCCCAGTTCCAGTCCTGTCTGTGTTCATGGCATTAGCGAGTCGGGTTAGTTACTAATATCCATCTTACCTAGTAGCTCCATATTAGCTAATGATTAAGTTTCAGGACACCTCCTCTTCATTCTGTATTGAAAGTCGGATTCTTCTATCACTTGTTTTGAGTCTAGCTACCCTGGTAGGATTCTTCTATCACTTGTTTTGAGTCTAGCTACCCTGTGGTCGACCAAAGTCTTTACTTACTTGCTTTGACTCTCGTACTAGTGCCAACAATCCTTATGTTTGGATTTCCGTCAACTGTTCCTCGATCTCAGGTTTACTTAGAGCCTTGAAAACAAGAACTAGTGCTCATAGGACCTTAGCTCTCAACTCATTCTTTATCCACTGAGTTTGATCCTCGCGCCTACAAGCTTTCACTTATTCACTCTATTTTCTGTATTTCAATATATTTGATGTATGTTCAACTATGAGCCTGTTACTCTTCACTACAAAACGGACTGCCTTACTCGAGTTTGTTATGAGCAAGTAAAGCTGACCTCCCTAACTTGATTTCTGTAACTGCTGAACTCCAATCTTGCTTTACTGTATACGAGCCACAATGGTTAGGGCACTATATTAGCCTGTAACTACTGTCTTTGATTCTATCTATTCTCCCCGACTTGTTAGGGTTACTCGTAGACTCTGAAATACCTGATTCCGTTAAGCACTAGGAACTAGGAAATCAACTACTAACTATAGGAATTGAGCTAGAGCATATGAGCCCGCCTCTCTTGTCTTTGGATTCCATCTTGTATCAGTAAATGCTGTATGAAGTGTTCCTGTAGGCATAATGATTTTAGCTGAAATGAATTCTTCTGTTCACATATTCTCTTACATATTATCTTAATTGTATTGAAGATTTCTAGAATATCTCTTAGTGTTTAATGAAGGAAACATGGTCTCCAAAAGGGTTGTTTCTTTTCTCTTTTTGTATCAAAAAAGGGATTTTCTATTCTCACTGAACGAAAGGAGCTAATTAAACCCATATATCCGGGGAATCCAACTATGCTATTAACTGTGTCACTGCGTCTCCCAAGACTGAAACCCCTACTTATAAGAATGGACACCCCCTCAACTATATCTGAATCCCAATCATAAGCCGCCTGTGCGCTATGTCGTTCTTTCCAACTGTGAGATGAGACTATTTACTTGCTTCCTTGATCTCACCTATGAGCCAGCCAGCCCTACCTATCGCTTCCTTGATCTCACCTATGAGCCTACCCTACCCCATCTTGGATTCTTGTATTACTGATCCAGATCCCGAGAAACTCCCCTAGGGAATGACAACTAACCTAGGGAATCAGACTAGCTAACTGCCTAACGAGACTTTCACCACAGTTCATTGAACTCCCCCCCAAAACGGACTCTTTACTTTCACTCCCCCGCTCCTGGCTTCAATATCATAGCTTAGTTCGAGTTTTCGTATTCCTTTACTTGCTGTCAAACGAGCACCCCTTTTACTCTCATACTGATGTTACTCATTTTCATCTTTATTTGACTTGCCCCTTCTAACTACTTGTTTTCATTCTTATATAATTAACAACAGAAGAATCAACATTGTATAGTGTAAATCAACAGAGTATAGTGTGTAGATGTATTGGGATCACACCAAGCAGTAACGGAATTGGTTACCCGACAACAAGATGAGAAATAACCCTAGGAGTCCGAGCCTCACTTGTTAACCCCTGTTGTAGAAGAATGCCTACACCAAACGGAGATAAGAACTGAACGAACTGCTGTAGTAGAAGCCTATGCCCCGTGGGTACCTAATCGGATTTGTATTAGTCATAGGCTTATAGGACATCTAGCAATAGACAAGTATTATTATGGCCCCCCAGCAAGCAGTACAATAATCCAATCTTTTTGATTCTACCTTGTAACCTGGCACTCCCTTCTTTAATTCGTGGATGATGAGCTCGAATACTTATACTAGTCGATCTAATACTCATACTTATAGTCGTAGTGATAAGAATTAGACGAGGAAGTCTGGAATTCAAAAGTAGTAAATAAAGAATTGAACTCAAAAGTATAGGACCTAAAAGCAGTTGTGACCTAAACACAGAAGCGAGCCACCCACTCCTTTATCTAAGTAGAAGTATCAAAAACTCCGGTCCGGGGATCTAACAACTTCTGTAAAACTCCCCCACGGAGTAAGTCTGCCTAATCCAGCCGGAAAGTCTTAAGCTCTGAACTCGAGCTCTACAACTATACTAATAAGAAAAGCACTCGGAACTAGGAATTGAACACATAACTAGAGGCCCTAAACCCCTTCCTTACTTTCTTTCTTTGACTGTTGGCTTTGATTCTCTTACTTCTTCTTTATAGTCTTGCTTTCTTGGCTTTTTCGCTTGTCAATACTCCCCGGGAGCTGCGTTCCTGCTCCTGCCTTAAAGCCTGTTGACTACTAACTAAAAGAACCAATACAATAATCAAGGATATAAGTAAATAACTGGAATGGGACCAATGTCGACAATAACTCAATACTAAACTAGGGCTTACTCTACTGCACTTCAAGCTGCCTTTACTCACTTTTCCACTCAAACCGGTACTAACAAGAACCGAATCTTCACTTATTAGAGTAGAACCATTTTCTCTGTTGCAATACGGAACTCTTAAACTCAAATCTATGAGACTCTAACTCAACATCCGGGTCCTTACCTTTATACCCTAGCTTTCCTGTCTTCCGTTACTTGGCGCCTAGTGTCTTGTCTGCTTGGCCCAGGCGTATAAAGAGTACTTTACGACAGTTCGGTTTATTTCATAAGATGGAAGTTTTGAATACGTAATGCTTCAAGCTGAGTTATACGAGAATACTCCAGGCAAACGAGTCTTTATTCGAGCCTATATTACTGGTATAAAAGAGAATACACCTATTAGTGTTGAGGAAGCTGATACCAAAATCAATCCAATCTTGTCTGTGACTCTACAAGAAGCTACTTCAATGGGCGTCGTTATCCCGAACTCAAACAGAAGAGTAAAGCAAAGCGTGCTTTCATTGTTGCCGATACTGAGACTGCTCTTATCAATAATGTGAATGTGCCTTATGCTGCGGGTTATCCGATACTGAGACTGCTCTTATCAATAATGTGAATGTGCCTTATGCTGCGGGTTGATGTTGCCGATACTGAGACTGCTCTTATCAATAATGTGAATGTGCCTTATGCTGCGGGTTGATGTTGCCGATACTGAGACTGCTCTTATCAATAATGTGAATGTGCCTTATGCTGCGGGTTGATGTTGCCGATACTGAGACTGTTCTTATCAATAATGTGAATGTGCCTTATGCTGCGGGTTGATGTTGCCGATACTGAGACTGCTCTTATCAATAATGTGAATGTGCCTTATGCTGCGGGTTGATGTTGCCGATACTGAGACTGCTCTTATCAATAATGTGAATGTGCCTTATGCTGCGGGTTGATGTTGCCGATACTGAGACTGCTCTTATCAATAATGTGAATGTGCCTTATGCTGCGGGTTGATGTTGCCGATACTGAGACTGCTCTTATCAATAATGTGAATGTGCCTTATGCTGCGGGTTGATGTTGCCGATACTGAGACGATCTGAGACTGTTCTTATCAATAATGTGAATGTGCCTTATGCTGCGAGTGGTTCACCAGATGATGATCTTGGTGCCATGCCTTATTATTAAATTGAAACATAGATGGAAGTGATCGTTATGCCATAATTTCCAGAAAACGAGTAATCGTATGTTGTTCGACTTTCCCGAACGTTTCGCATTTGTCTTCAAAGCGGTCATAACTTCTCACGATTCGATGGGATTCTATATTCTTTGGATTCTATATTCTTTGGATTCTATATTCTTAATAGAAAGATTATGCTTATCATGGGGATAAGTACTCCATTAACCCTCTCATGAGGAACCATAAGCTTTACGAGTTAGCTGTGTCTCGAGATGGGAAACAACTGCTCTGTCTAAGAGATTAATACACAAAGATCCCTAGTAGTCTGGCAACATTGGCTAGGACTTTCTGTCTTCGCTTCTTAGGTTCGAAAGGCTCCATCCCACATGACGAAGTGCAAGTGTCGAATCTTTCCCCTTCCGGTCCGGTCCCAGGGAAGAGCTCTGATCCCCTACTTCTCTTTATTAATAAAGTCGGTTGTGTACGATAAGCGCTGATCCCAAAGTTTGCTCTTCCAGCATCCATGCATTAATAATGAGTAAGTGGGTTCGGTTCAAATACCTTCCTTTTGGACTTTGTTTTTCCTACCCCGCTGACGGAACCTCAGGCTTCAAAAAACGCCTTTTCCCCGGGCGGCTTCGAAGCCCCTCTCCAAATGGGCAACCCTGAGTTTATAGCCCCCTCGATTCGGGATGTCGGAACACCAACCGGATCGGAAACCGATTCCTAAACATACTTAGCTTTGGAACATCGATCGAAACCCTAACCACCTATCTAGTGTCAGCTGATCCTTCAGTTCCAACAAAATCGGAAGCTTCATTCGACAGACGAGAGTAGGCTCGAGGAGGATCCGGGTCATTTTGTTGATGTCCTTTGCTTAGACCTTTGGCTAGATCGAATCCTTTTCGCGCGAGCATAGCAAACGATCAATTGAGTCATATAATAAATCCTGTCTGTTGCCTAGTTCGGTCTGATACAAGGCTATCCGAGTTCACAAGGGTGTCGTTGTTTTTCCCCTTATTCATTAAGATTGGGTTGATGTAACTGGCCTTTCTCTTGCTGTTGTCGAGTGCCTGCTGCTTTACTTCTTTCTGTCATCCGCCTATCAGACATTCTTTAGAGAGCAAGCAAGGGGACAGCTCCAACAAGTCGTTTTGTTTTGGAAGCAAAGCAGTGTTTTTGACCTATAGCAGCATAAGTCACTTCTCTTCAACAAGCACTATATTCTACATGAAACTATTTAAGTTACTTTTCTTCAACAAGCAAGCACTATATTCCATTCCTTCTTTTTCGCTAATGCGCACCCATCTTATTCTTTCAGTCACACTATCCCCGCTTGGTCAATAAGCTTACGCGCAACGGGGTGCCTCTATTCTTTCTTAAAGGAAGCTATGTAGGTAGGTCACTTCATTCTATATTCGAAGTTGCCAATTATGTCTTCTTGAGATTCCACACTGGATTCAACAAGTAAGCAAGCAAGGGAAGGGCACGAATAATGAACTTTAGATAAGGGTTCGCTCAGTTCAGTAATAAGTGTTGTTTACGTTATTATATCTATCTTAGGCTTTAGAGGAGGTAGAATCCATTTCCGTAAGCAATGCTGTCAGCTGTAAGGTCTGGTTCCTAATCTCTTCTATTGGTTGATGTGTGCACTTAATCCTATATTCTTCAAGCAATATGGAACCAAAAGTTATGATACTATACATGCGCGCCCCGACCACAAGCTAGAGTAATATGTTTGTTTCTGTAAGCAGGTAGAGCAGAACCTGTAGTAATAGGTGTTTCTATACACTATGAAAACCGAGTTATGAGTCAGTCCTTTCTTCCCCTTACTCCTCTTTCCCGAACAGCTCTTCCACGAACTCAACAACACTTACCGCAAACACTCCCACAGCATCTTATCGAGTTCCTACTGATCCTGTGTTCCTTCTTTCATAAGGGTACCGACATCAATCCTATATTCCAGGGGTGAGTCAAGTAAACAAGCTAAGATGTCACCAACGGAATCATTCTTGTTCCTCGCTCAGCTTAATGGAGATGGGTAACTCACCTAGTGCTCTAGACCAACCTTGTAGAAGAATTCAACTCAGAGGGAAGAGACAAGCCCCTACTACTTAATAATTTAACTAGGCTGAAACAAGCAACAACTGTGACCGTTTGAGAGTTATGAGCAAGTCCGGGTTGGTTTGTAGGGTTTATTTAACAGCGTCGGTCAAGTGGAAAGGCACAGTATAATTCTAATAATGGGTGTACAGGCCCAGACTGGAGTAGCTACTAAAGGGGTTATCAAATGCATTCTTTGTTTTCCTCGGCTCGGTGCCTAACGGTAAGGAATGTAGAGTGAGGGTGCCAGTTCAGTAGTGACAGAGTTCAAACTCAGAGAAGGGGTTCAAGCAATTGAACCAAAAGTTATGATACTATACATGCGCGCCCCGACCACAAGCTAGAGTAATATGTTTGTTTCTGTAAGCAGGTAGAGCAGAACCTGTAGTAATAGGTGTTTCTATACAACACTTACCGCAAACACTCCCACAGCATCTTATCGAGTTCCTACTGATCCTGTGTTCCTTCTTTCATAAGGGTACCGACATCAATCCTATATTCCAGGGGTGAGTCAAGTAAACAAGCTAAGATGTCACCAACGGAATCATTCTTGTTCCTCGCTCAGCTTAATGGAGATGGGTAACTCACCTAGTGCTCTAGACCAACCTTGTAGAAGAATTCAACTCAGAGGGAAGAGACAAGCCCCTACTACTTAATAATTTAACTAGGCTGAAACAAGCAACAACTGTGACCGTTTGAGAGTTATGAGCAAGTCCGGGTTGGTTTGTAGGGTTTATTTAACAGCGTCGGTCAAGTGGAAAGGCACAGTATAATTCTAATAATGGGTGTACAGGCCCAGACTGGAGTAGCTACTAAAGGGGTTATCAAATGCATTCTTTGTTTTCCTCGGCTCGGTGCCTAACGGTAAGGAATGTAGAGTGAGGGTGCCAGTTCAGTAGTGACAGAGTTCAAACTCAGAGAAGGGGTTCAAGCAATTGAAGCAAGAATACAAGTAAAGCAAGGCAGGGTTTGGGTTCAGTAGCTTAGGTACACGACTACAGATATTCGATCGGTAGCTAGAGAATAAGATAAGGGATAGGCTCACTCGCTACCGCTAGAAGACAGGGCTTGGGTACTAGGCCGGGAATCCAACTATATTGCTTGAAGCCTATAGCTACCGATCCGGTGAGTAAAAACAAGTACATAAGAAGAAAGTATGAGAAGCTGCAGTCGGTCTCCTATAGTAGTAGCCCTAAGTCTGTTTGTCATCAGTTCGATTCGAAAAGGGCAGGTGTTTCTATGCTCTTGAACGACAGATCCGTAGTAGCGCGTACAAATAACATCCCTAACAGAAGGCGGAACTCAACAAATCCGTCTCAGAATCCATCAGTCAATGTGGAATGCAATACAAGGGGAGTTAATTGTAAAAAGTAATTGAGTGAGTCTCAATACACCGAAAGGGAATCATAATAGAGTGCGTAGGACTTGGCGTAAGGAAAGCAAGACGGAAAGTTTCAATACAGAGAATTGCACCTGAGCATATGATACTGGCATCGAAGGCTAACAACACCTAGAGATATAACTCCAAACAGTTAATCGAGCACTACCAACAACACAAACCCTAAAGAGCCTACCGCTCCTAACTCCCAAACTGTCCCTCGCTCGCGCTCTTGTAGTTGTCCTAGCCTACTTAGCTTCATTACAATAGTCTTAGTGTAGCTGCATTACCATAGTCTTAGTGAAGTTCATCGACCGCAGACGCAGGCACAACTGGTCGAGTAAGTACGAGCAACTTCCCAAGGAATCACGGACACATGGGTGAGCGGGTTTGTTTGAATCAAGATTGTAGATCAGTAGCTAAGGTCTTCAAAGAAGTCGTTGGTTTCCAGGTTCTGAGTTAAAGAAATCAAGTTGTAGATCCAGATGTTGAGTTCAAGTCTAATGTATAGGGAGTAAAGGCTCAGTTCCCAGTTATCATATTAGAAGCACTAGCTCAATTCCGTGTTTCGGCCATGTCAAGTTTGATTCATATTGGTCAAATTCTGCTATTGGTAGTCGGATTCCTGCTAGCCTTGGGTTCCTTCTTTCTTTCTTTTGAGAGTTGATTTCTTTACAGTAGGGCGTGTACTGCTTGGACATAGAATAGGGCTGGCGCCGTGCTTAGGTCTGGCAACTGAGGAGTCAAATACTTCTTCTTCCGTGTGTGCGTTCTGTATTGATAGCTTTAGCCTCTTGTTTCCAACCGACCAACCATTCTGAAATTCCTTATTTGTTATCTTATAATAATGTTACGCGCCAGTTGAAACAACACACATAGTAGTTAGTATGAGTTATTACTTCTGATGTCTTCGGCGTCAGTGAACAACTTCAAACCTGGAATGCTACCTTCCTGCCACTAATGCCTTTCATGCTTGAAACTGAGGATCTTCATTCTTGCTTCACTTTGTTTTAGGCTTACCTCCTTATTGCTATCCTTGCTTTAAGTCTCAATCTAGCCTTCGGTCTTCCATCCGCTTTTACACAACTTGCTTTCAAACTGGCAATGCTAGAAAAGGTATCAGACGGGAACCAAGACCAATAAGAGAATTGAACCAATGCCTAACAGACACCACTGCTTCCAATACCTAAACTAACACCAATGATGCTTTGACTTATAAATAGGACTTTCCCTACCGATACCTTAACTAGAAAAAGGGAATTGTGCTACTGGAGGTGGGGGCGGCTTCCTACCTCGACTTTAGTTCTTTAAACACAGTAAAGGATCCTTGACTTTAATAACAATATGGGTACGATGTAGTGCATCTGCTATACTCAAATAGAATATACTCATATCTACTATACTAATACGAATAAGAATATTCTCGATGGGTTTTTTGGTCAAGAAGCACCGAGTAAGCTATCTTATGCTCCGTTATTGTATTGATTGAGACTACCCATGTGCTATCGATACAAGCAATCAATATTGTGTGTTCATTGCTACCAGAGTCAACCCTATTCCAAGTATTCGTAGCCGGAGGAGAGGTGGGCAAGGGTCATTAGTATAATAATAAAGGATAGAATAAGGAATTCCACGACTACCTCTAATACTTTTGTGACTTGGCAGAATGATCTCGAGTAATGGCAGTTCAATCTCTTGGGGTTGTTCGACCCGCTACGCTAGTTCTTAGTTCCATATTCTTATAGTAATAGTGATATTCCACGTTAAGAGCTCTCTTTACCAGTGATTCGATCCTTGTTTGATAGTTATATCGTCCATTCCAATACCACTTAGTTTCATTGGGGTTGATCTGATTCGCCCTACCGTATGTTAATTCTTTCCTGTGTGGTAGTGACATTCCGATTAGCTGTGAGTGAAGCCTGAATTCCGTGCTTAAGCTTGTCGGGCACTAGATACTAATATCAATATTGAACTTATAAGTCAAAGATCAAAAGCAGATGAAGCATATGGCATACAGGATTCCACTCTCAAGGTCATAATCAAATGTTAACGCTAGCGTCCAAGATAACAGCTAGGAACTCAGGTCTTGACCAAGGATAGGGATGAGAACTACTGAACCCAATTTATTGCAATGATACTTTTACACCGGCACGAGATACTGAATCGAAAGGCCTTATACTTTTCTTTTGAGTTGAAGAGCTCCAAACGAGGATCAGTAGTACTACTGACAGACTTCAGGTGCGGGGGTTTCGTGATGAAAACACGGAGAGTTAGTTTTAGATAAGAGTAAATAAGAACAAAGCCGATGGGAGTGCCATAGTTATCCTCGCGCCTAGGTATTGAAGGGGCAACTGCGTGATATCATGAGGCCTAAGCAAAGTACTAAGAATAAAGTAAGGAAGTTCATAGCATGTGTTACGCATTGATATATTGAGGCCTTATTTACCCTAATTCCGCTAAGAAAATAGAAAGAAGTTTACTCTATAATAACAGAAAAATTGCATAATTCAATAAAAAAGATATCATCGACCAAGCACGACCACGTTCGTTGTCCGTTGTTTCTACCATTGGATGTCCTTTCTTTGTTTATACATTGGATGTCCTTTCTTTGTTTATACATTGGATGTCCACCCTTTCTTTGTTTATACATTGGATGTCCACCCTTTCTTTTGACTAGACCGAGCAAGACGCCTGTCGACGGAGCATACCTTTTCTTTGCGCTCACACAGGCAGGCATACCTTTCCGCTCACTCACACAGAATTCTAGTCATGGTGGTACGCTCTTATTATAATATAGAATCTCCAATGGAACAAGTGCTTCTAATATGATAACTGTGAACCGGGAATGGAACCTACTGTATTGATGAGTAAACTAGAAACTCTGGGAATTCACTCCTTACTAACAAGCCTGCTCCTCCTTATACTGCAAATAAGTCTGTCACTAACGCCTTTCACTCTGTCGCTCTTAGTTCTCATTACGAGTTCCATCTTTGTAGTCTTACGCGCATAGCTTCAATTCTGCGAAGACACATCACTTGGTAATAAACTCAGAATAAACTCATGGGTGTACTACTTGTTTGAGTCTTATCTGCCTACATACATGCCAAGCCTTATTCACTGGGAACCCCCACTTGTTAGCTGCGAACTGACACTACAGGGTTTTCTTCTCTATCTACCGACACTGGATCTTGTTCGACTTGCTTTTCCACTAGCACTACCAGGAGAGCGAGAATGAAATCACTAATAACCAGAGTTAACTGTAGTAGCCCAAGCCTGACTTATATATTCTGGAATTCTCTTATGGAATTGCACTCAGCAAACCTTCCTTTCACTCCGTATTTCCTTACTTTTATTCTCTAGCTACCGATTTGGGTTTCACTAATCTAATGATAATGATCGGGATCCTGTCTTGAACATTGACATATATTATGAGCCTACCGCTACTAGCTTAGATTCTTCCACTTTTTGGAACAACACTCCGCCGAACACCGAAAACGGTTATCCGTAGTGGACTTCCCAGCAAGGAGTTCTCGCCTCGTTAGGCAGTGTTCCAGTTTGATTAGTTGTAGTTCAATTCTTAGTTGATAGCTATACTCTTATTTGTATTATGGCTACAGTCTCAGAAATAGTCAAGTAAGGCTCAGAGTCGGCCCATTCCTTATTGTTAGTCACATTCTTTTTTTTTTTTTTTTTTTTTTTTTTTTTTTTTTTTTTTTTTTTTTTTTTTTTTTTTTTTTTTTTTTTTTTTTTTTTTTTTTTTTTTTTTTTTTTTTTTTTTTTTTTTTTTTTTTTTTTTTTTTTTTTTTTTTTTTTTTTTTTTTTTTTTTTTTTTTTTTTTTTTTTTTTTTTTTTTTTTTTTTTTTTTTTTTTTTTTTTTTTTTTTTTTTTTTTTTTTTTTTTTTTTTTTTTTTTTTTTTTTTTTTTTTTTTTTTTTTTTTTTTTTTTTTTTTTTTTTTTTTTTTTTTTTTTTTTTTTTTTTTTTTTTTTTTTTTTTTTTTTTTTTTTTTTTTTTTTTTTTTTTTTTTTTTTTTTTTTTTTTTTTTTTTTTTTTTTTTTTTTTTTTTTTTTTTTTTTTTTTTTTTTTTTTTTTTTTTTTTTTTTTTTTTTTTTTTTTTTTTTTTTTTTTTTTTTTTTTTTTTTTTTTTTTTTTTTTTTTTTTTTTTTTTTTTTTTTTTTTTTTTTTTTTTTTTTTTTTTTTTTTTTTTTTTTTTTTTTTTTTTTTTTTTTTTTTTTTTTTTTTTTTTTTTTTTTTTTTTTTTTTTTTTTTTTTTTTTTTTTTTTTTTTTTTTTTTTTTTTTTTTTTTTTTTTTTTTTTTTTTTTTTTTTTTTTTTTTTTTTTTTTTTTTTTTTTTTTTTTTTTTTTTTTTTTTTTTTTTTTTTTTTTTTTTTTTTTTTTTTTTTTTTTTTTTTTTTTTTTTTTTTTTTTTTTTTTTTTTTTTTTTTTTTTTTTTTTTTTTTTTTTTTTTTTTTTTTTTTTTTTTTTTTTTTTTTTTTTTTTTTTTTTTTTTTTTTTTTTTTTTTTTTTTTTTTTTTTTTTTTTTTTTTTTTTTTTTTTTTTTTTTTTTTTTTTTTTTTTTTTTTTTTTTTTTTTTTTTTTTTTTTTTTTTTTTTTTTTTTTTTTTTTTTTTTTTTTTTTTTTTTTTTTTTTTTTTTTTTTTTTTTTTTTTTTTTTTTTTTTTTTTTTTTTTTTTTTTTTTTTTTTTTTTTTTTTTTTTTTTTTTTTTTTTTTTTTTTTTTTTTTTTTTTTTTTTTTTTTTTTTTTTTTTTTTTTTTTTTTTTTTTTTTTTTTTTTTTTTTTTTTTTTTTTTTTTTTTTTTTTTTTTTTTTTTTTTTTTTTTTTTTTTTTTTTTTTTTTTTTTTTTTTTTTTTTTTTTTTTTTTTTTTTTTTTTTTTTTTTTTTTTTTTTTTTTTTTTTTTTTTTTTTTTTTTTTTTTTTTTTTTTTTTTTTTTTTTTTTTTTTTTTTTTTTTTTTTTTTTTTTTTTTTTTTTTTTTTTTTTTTTTTTTTTTTTTTTTTTTTTTTTTTTTTTTTTTTTTTTTTTTTTTTTTTTTTTTTTTTTTTTTTTTTTTTTTTTTTTTTTTTTTTTTTTTTTTTTTTTTTTTTTTTTTTTTTTTTTTTTTTTTTTTTTTTTTTTTTTTTTTTTTTTTTTTTTTTTTTTTTTTTTTTTTTTTTTTTTTTTTTTTTTTTTTTTTTTTTTTTTTTTTTTTTTTTTTTTTTTTTTTTTTTTTTTTTTTTTTTTTTTTTTTTTTTTTTTTTTTTTTTTTTTTTTTTTTTTTTTTTTTTTTTTTTTTTTTTTTTTTTTTTTTTTTTTTTTTTTTTTTTTTTTTTTTTTTTTTTTTTTTTTTTTTTTTTTTTTTTTTTTTTTTTTTTTTTTTTTTTTTTTTTTTTTTTTTTTTTTTTTTTTTTTTTTTTTTTTTTTTTTTTTTTTTTTTTTTTTTTTTTTTTTTTTTTTTTTTTTTTTTTTTTTTTTTTTTTTTTTTTTTTTTTTTTTTTTTTTTTTTTTTTTTTTTTTTTTTTTTTTTTTTTTTTTTTTTTTTTTTTTTTTTTTTTTTTTTTTTTTTTTTTTTTTTTTTTTTTTTTTTTTTTTTTTTTTTTTTTTTTTTTTTTTTTTTTTTTTTTTTTTTTTTTTTTTTTTTTTTTTTTTTTTTTTTTTTTTTTTTATATATTCTGGAATTCTCTTATGGAATTGCACTCAGCAAACCTTCCTTTCACTCCGTATTTCCTTACTTTTATTCTCTAGCTACCGATTTGGGTTTCACTAATCTAATGATAATGATCGGGATCCTGTCTTGAACATTGACATATATTATGAGCCTACCGCTACTAGCTTAGATTCTTCCACTTTTTGGAACAACACTCCGCCGAACACCGAAAACGGTTATCCGTAGTGGACTTCCCAGCAAGGAGTTCTCGCCTCGTTAGGCAGTGTTCCAGTTTGATTAGTTGTAGTTCAATTCTTAGTTGATAGCTATACTCTTATTTGTATTATGGCTACAGTCTCAGAAATAGTCAAGTAAGGCTCAGAGTCGGCCCATTCCTTATTGTTAGTCACATTCTTATCAGCAGTAGCGATAGATCTAAGAAGCAGGGGTGCAAGGAGCAATACATAGAATGGAAGGGACAGTTATAAGTTTGAGTTCCGCTTGGACGACGATATGAGCTGCAAGACTTGGCCCGGGGATGAACAACTTTTCTCTACAAGGTGGGTAATCCGAGCATTAATCAAAGAAGACACCTACGACAACTGACAAGTAACGGATAGACAAGCAGACAAGCAACTACAGATGAGCCTCATTCAGCAAGTCAGAAGGGCAAGCAAGCAAGCACTATAAGTCAAGGGCCAGGTCCAGTATCAAGTGTAGTGGAAAGTCCTGTTAGTGCAGAGGGTATACTACGGAGGTCAATTCTTCACTTAACTTATGAGCCAGAGGTATAGAATCACTTGTTAATAATCAATAACAGAGGTAGGCAAGGAAAGAAACTCAATCCGCAGGAGCTATAGAAGGTACAGGCTTTGAAGCGGTGGAAGTATAGAATTGTTGCCAGTTGCCATAGGTAGCTACCAAGACTTGCTCTGGACCCTAAGGTATAGAATTGAGTTTACTACTTAAAGAATGGAATTCCAGAATTAATATTAGCCAGTTGAATTCCTATCCAGTGGTCACCTAAGGTTATGAATAAGTCCTGTGTTCTGCCCTGTTTTATAGGGAATAAATGAATTAGTTGGCCAGTTTCTTAGTTTCAATGAGTCATTTGCCATAAGGAGAGGTAGTCAAGGGATATCCTAAACTCAGTGGCTTTAGAGGCGAGGTAGCTGCACCTACAACTTCACCTCACCCTCAAGATAGGGGCTACAAAGGAATTATTTCGAATCTTATTGAGTTTTATGGGAAAATCCATATCTACTTATCTTCCCCGTTCAAGAAATGCATTTGGAGCCTATATCTTTAGGGCATTAATGAAGGGCACAGGACTATCCTAGCACCCGAACACGGGTTTTGGTGAACTAGCATAGCACTACTGTTCTCTTTCCACCGACAACACCGAGTGCAACTGGGGATTCCACTTATGAACTTCCTTTGCCCTGGTATATATAGACTGTTCGAGTAAAGTCTGCTGCCCCAAGAGATTCATTCCGACTCGGGAAAGCCTTGAACTCCTATGTAAACTAATGAGTAAAGAATGATTTCCCTCCCCAAACTCCCTTAACGGATGTCATCCATCTTTCAAGAACCAGAGGGGAACAGTTGTTAAAGGAATTGATCTCTCCCTCCCCAAACTCCCTTAACGGACATAGATGCTTGCCCGGCCTGGCCTCTACTTCTGACTTAACTGCTGACCTTGCCCACCTCTCCTCAAGCGACTATCTTTCTTCTATAATTACTTTTGAACTCACTACTACAGTTGCTACTCTCTGATTGCCCCAACGTTAGCTTCATCTTGAGAGCACAGAGGTCTTACCGACAGTGGGCTTAGGCTCCTCTCTTGCTCGAGTACTATAAGTCACTAATTCGATTCTATTCTTCAGTAGTAGCTAAGTAGTTACTTGTTACTTGGCCGTTAGTAGTGCTTGTTGAGTCAATAAATCATTCATTTCATTCATTTCCTGTTAGCGAGCGACTTTCCCTTCCCGGTGAAACAGCTTCCTCTTTGGAAACGGAGTATGGGCCTGTACTGTCTGCAGATGTACTCGATTCCGCCCCTGTACCTGCTCTAGCTGAAGATCCTTTGCCAACTAGTTGTAGAGTAGTACAGAGTACACCCGCTTTTGGCCCCTTATAGTAGTAGCCCTGGTTGACAGCCCAAACAAGTAGTATAGTGGAGTAGTATAACCCATGTGTGAAGTAAGAAAACAGGGATTCCAGCTGGCAGGCAGTATTGGAGCCTATATCTTTAGGGCATTAATGAAGGGCACAGGACTATCCTAGCACCCGAACACGGGTTTTGGTGAACTAGCATAGCACTACTGTTCTCTTTCCACCGACAACACCGAGTGCAACTGGGGATTCCACTTATGAACTTCCTTTGCCCTGGTATATATAGACTGTTCGAGTAAAGTCTGCTGCCCCAAGAGATTCATTCCGACTCGGGAAAGCCTTGAACTCCTATGTAAACTAATGAGTAAAGAATGATTTCCCTCCCCAAACTCCCTTAACGGACATAGATGCTTGCCCGGCCTGGCCTCTACTTCTGACTTAACTGCTGACCTTGCCCACCTCTCCTCAAGCGACTATCTTTCTTCTATAATTACTTTTGAACTCACTACTACAGTTGCTACTCTCTGATTGCCCCAACTTAGCTTCATCTTGAGAGCACAGAGGTCTTACCGACAGTGGGCTTAGGGCTCCTCTCTTGCTCGAGTACTATAGTCAACTAATTCGATCTATTCTTCAGTAGTAGCTAAGTAGTTACTTGTTTACTTGGCCGTAGTAGTTGCTTGTTGAGTCAATAAATCATTCATTTCATTCATTTCCTGTTAGCGAGCGACTTTCCCTTCCCGGTGAAACAGCTTCCTCTTTGGAAACGGAGTATGGGCCTGTACTGTCTGCAGATGTACTCGATTTCCGCCCCTGTACCTGCTCTAGCTGAAGATCCTTTGCCACTAGTTGTAGAGTAGTACAGAGTACACCCGCTTTTGGCCCCTTAAGTAGTACCCTGGTGACAGCCCAAACAAGTATATAGTGGAGTAGTATAACCCATGTGTGAAGTAAGAAACAGGGATTCCAGCTGGCAGGCAGTATTGGAGCCTATACTAAGTCAGAGAACTATGAGTTGGAATAGTCATATAGTTTAATAACCGCAGTGCTAAGGGATAATAACCTGTAATCGAAGTGAGAGTTCAGGTCAACCAGATCAGTGTCAGAATCAATTACTTGTACTGGTACTTGCACTGGCCCAACAGAAGGAATCCGCTGTCTCAAGCCAAGTTCGGGAAGGGAAGGTAAGGAGTGGGAAAGACAGAAATAAAGTAGAGCCAGAGATACTGTAAACCTTAGCTGTGACTGAAACTTCCTGTCGGTATGAAACAATAAAGTAAGTATCCGCAGAAGCCACAGGTAGATCACAAGAAGCAAGTAAGGGAGCAGCATGTGGGCAAGCAGCTTGTATATTAGGGCAAGTAGACAAGGCAACAATACCGTAGTCAACTATCACTCTGAGACTAAGGCTAAGGCCTACTATAATTGATGGAACGAAGCCGCCTCACGTAACTATCTCTTTTGTATTAATAGAAAAAAGAAAGGAGCTTCTTCTCGTCCAATACCTCAGATAAGCAAGTATAAGACTCAAAATTGACACATAAGAGTTTAGGCCTGTGCTAAAGTCCTAGTTACAAGTTCCCGTATTTGTATTCTTCCCTTTTGTGTGTTTTCATACTTCTGCTCCTGCTATCCTCAGGCTAACTACTTTACAGAACTTTCTTTCTTGACTTTAACAGCTGCAATCCGGGGCAATACCAATAAGAGAACTGAGCTACCATATATCATACTAAAACAAGCAAAAGCAAAATTGAGCTACTGATAACAAGGCTCGAACTAAAAAGTACAAGAGCGAAAGAAGCAAGTAGGAGACTAAAGGCAAGGAAAGAAACTCAATCCGCAGGAGCTATAGAAGGTACAGGCTTTGAAGCGGTGGAAGTATAGAATTGTTGCCAGTTGCCATAGGTAGCTACCAAGACTTGCTCTGGACCCTAAGGTATAGAATTGAGTTTACTACTTAAAGAATGGAATTCCAGAATTAATATTAGCCAGTTGAATTCCTATCCAGTGGTCACCTAAGGTTATGAATAAGTCCTGTGTTCTGCCCTGTTTTATAGGGAATAAATGAATTAGTTGGCCAGTTTCTTAGTTTCAATGAGTCATTTGCCATAAGGAGAGGTAGTCAAGGGATATCCTAAACTCAGTGGCTTTAGAGGCGAGGTAGCTGCACCTACAACTTCACCTCACCCTCAAGATAGGGGCTACAAAGGAATTATTTCGAATCTTATTGAGTTTTATGGGAAAATCCATATCTACTTATCTTCCCCGTTCAAGAAATGCATTTGGAGCCTATATCTTTAGGGCATTAATGAAGGGCACAGGACTATCCTAGCACCCGAACACGGGTTTTGGTGAACTAGCATAGCACTACTGTTCTCTTTCCACCGACAACACCGAGTGCAACTGGGGATTCCACTTATGAACTTCCTTTGCCAACTAGTTGTAGAGTAGTACAGAGTACACCCGCTTTTGGCCCCTTATAGTAGTAGCCCTGGTTGACAGCCCAAACAAGTAGTATAGTGGAGTAGTATAACCCATGTGTGAAGTAAGAAAACAGGGATTCCAGCTGGCAGGCAGTATTGGAGCCTATACTAAGTCAGAGAACTATGAGTTGGAATAGTCATATAGTTTAATAACCGCAGTGCTAAAGGGATAATAACCTGTAATCGAAGTGAGAGTTCAGTCAACCAGATCAGTGTCAGAATCAATTACTTGTACTGGTACTTGCACTGGCCCAACAGAAGGAATCCGCTGTTCTCAAGCCAAGTTCGGGAAGGGAAGGTAAGGAGTGGGAAAGACAGAAATAAAGTAGAGCCAGAGATACTGTAAACCTTAGCTGTGACTGAAACTTCCTGTCGGTATGAAACAATAAAGTAAGTATCCGCAGAAGCCACAGGTAGATCACAAGAAGCAAGTAAGGGAGCAGCATGTGGGCAAGCAGCTTGTATATTAGGGCAAGTAGACAAGGCAACAATACCGTAGTCAACTATCACTCTGAGACTAAGGCTAAGGCCTACTATATTGATGGAACGAAGCCGCCTCACGTAACTATCTCTTTTGTATTAATAGAAAAAAGAAAGGAGCTTCTTCTCGTCCAATACCTCAGATAAGCAAGTATAAGACTCAAAATTGACACATAAGAGTTTAGGCCTGTTGCTAAAGTCCTAGTTACAAGTTCCAGTATTTGTATTCTTCCCTTTTGTGTGTTTTCATACTTCTGCTCCTGCTTCCCAGGCTAACTACTTTACAGAACTTTCTTTCTTGACTTTAACAGCTGCATCCGGGGCAATACCAATAAGAGAACTGAGCTACCATATATCATACTAAAACAAGCAAAAGCAAATTGAGCTACTGATAACAAGGCTCGAACTAAAAAGTACAAGAGCGAAAGAAGCAAGTAGGAGACTAAAGGCAAGGAAAGGTAGACTCGATCTAGGTTTGATGCCAGTGGTTAAAGGATATAAGTTAGTAGTTGGGATGAAAGAAAATAATGAAGCTATGAGAAGCGTCGGGAAGCTCCGGTTTAAGTAGAAAGGTGAAGTAGTAGAGTAGGCCAAGCCGAGTCAAAATCAACTTAAAAGGAAGCTGTGTGGGTGTTGTTACAAGTTCTATACCATGCAAAAGAGAGATCCAATTCCTGAGGGATCAGACTGATCCGATACTTTTACGTTTTCCCGTGCACAACACTGCCGCGTAACATTAGTAGTTACTTGGCTCAACGCACCCAGATTTTAGCTAATAGATCACCAGATCGTCGTGACATTTTCCCGACAGTTTGTTCCCGGGGCCAAGCAGACGACTCATTCCCTCAGAGCTCTTGGTAGCACCCCGATTTTGGCTATAGCCGCAGAAAAAAACACGGAAAAGTTCATGAAACCCGTGTTTTTTTGGTAGCGAAGCCAATTCCGCTAATAGAGCAACCGGATTGGAATTCCAATTTTACGTTTTCCCCGTGTTTTTTGGTAGCAAGTGAGGAGTCGCTTGTACCTTTCACTACTGAGCTACTGGTTCGAAGGCTTCAACTCACCTGTTTCATCCTGCTCCTCACCGGTCCAAGGCTTTAGCTACAGGGGAGCAGGCTCGAGGCACTGACTTTAGGCTTCCACTCATAGGGTTTAGGCTGCTACTCCTCGGTTCCATTCTGTTAGTTAGTGGTTTGAGTCTCTAGCTGCTGAACCCACTCCTTGACTCCTTGATGTAAATCTGCCCATTACTTGCTTCAAACTAGAGCAATGTCTCCCCTCTACGAACTTCCCTTCCCGAACTATACCTAGCATTATAAGTATCCAAACCCATACTTTAGCTGGAGAGCACTAACCGCAATTCTTCTTCCTCCGCTTCCGGGCCTTAACTGTTCACTTTCGATTCTTCTAGTTTGGCCTGGCATTCCCTTTCTCTTGTATCGATATGATAAGCCGTCGTCGCATTCCTTGTTTTTAGCCATATGCTTAGTGCATCGGGCCTTGTAAGTAGTTTGCCGTGGTTCTATTCCGGTGTCTCCAGTTCAACTCTTTATTCAAATAGAATATCACAATAAGAATAGACCCCAGAAGCAAGGCTCTAAGCGAGGAATAGCAGAGTTAAAGCTATGAGTCACAGGCTGGTAGTCAGAGGCCAAGAGACAGTGGTGTCGGTTTGCAAGAGTATAAGGGATCACAGAACTAGTTGGTCTAAGTCGATAGGTGATAATAAGGATTTTCGTTAAGGAAAGGTGGGCTTAGATACAGGGGTAGTAGCTTGGGAGTTCAAGTATTTGTTATTTGTTTGATTCTTCTGGATAGTGATATACTCTGAGTTAGTGGATAAAGCCCGATACTCATTATGGAAAGTCTCCGCTCTTTCCCCCGGCCTACAGTATTGGGTGAGTGTTTTCAGTCTCTATTTTGTTGGTTGAGCTCTATCTAATAGTCGTAGGTTTCTTCCCGAGCTCTATTCCTGTGCTACTAAGTGAGAAAGCCTATATTGATAGTTGAAGCGTTGTTCTCCCTAGTAGAATTCCTTGGTCCCACTCGAGTATTGTTATCGCCAGTTTATTCCTGCTTGGTAGATTCAGTCCTTTAAACAGTAGCTATAGTCTGATGGAGTAGATAGGGCCGTTCTCGTCAGTAGGTGCGTTAGATCATACCTGTATTCTCTATTCCTACCTTTTCTAGTAGTAGCTAAATTCTCTAGTTCACTGCTCTATTCTTATAGTGATTAATTGGATTCTTTGTATCAGTAAGTGGTTTTTGTTTGCTTATGTTACCGATGACCCCCTTATGTGTTTGATTACCCATACCGGACCTGGCAGCCCTAGATCTCTGGAAGTAATCCTCCAGATGGACTCGGGTGAAAGTGAGTCGTGTCATCCTTGAGCTTGTACCATAGTCATTGAAGAGCTAGCTACAGGGAAGGGCATAAGTGTAGTAGAATCATATAAAGCAATGTAAGTTTGAAAATTCGTAAGTGAGTTTGCAACCAAGCAAGGGAATACTAAAGCTATCAATGCAGACTATAACCAAAGGAGGGAAGCCTAAAAGCAGCGGGTAATATATTCTATGAAGTAATGAAAGGATCAAACAAGCGCGGTAGTAGTGAGTTTGAATCAAGAGATAGAGAAGGTAGGCCCATAAGCTGTAGAGCAAGGTTAGAATCCTGAGTCATATAATTCAAGTAAGAGCGCTAAGCCCGATAGCTCGGAAAGAGAGACTAAGGTGTGTGAACTGCAGACTCAAACAAGAGCTAGGGAGTTTTTCGATAAGTGGCGGTGGGCTGTCCTATTGGTGGGTTAGGGAATACTTTTCCAAAGGTTGTCGATTGATTCTCCTTATCACATCGATAGTCTCAATACAATAAAAGAACAGAAGAGAGTTTACGCAGTGCCAATGATATTCTTTCTTTTCTCATTAGAATATGGATATTGACTTGACTTCTTCTTTTCTCATTAGAATATGGATCTATTGCTTACAAGACTCGACTGCTTACTAACATATGTTTTCCGATCGAAATCCAGTCATAGAAGAATAGAAGCGGAGTACATTAATTCCACTAGAAAGTAAGGATACCCGGGCTAGGCCATTTATAAACCAAAGAACTTTCACGAGCTTCTAAGACCACCAAGTCACTTACGGTAGTCCCATTAACTTGTTGAAGTATGAGAAGTAGAAAAGTCATACTCAAAGGTAGTCGGGTAGTCCGGTGATACTAAAAGGTAGTGCGGTAAGGCTGATATGGCGGAGAGTAAGGCTGTTAGTCAGTGCTGTTAGTCGGTAGTTGGACTCTCGCTAGTAGGTGCGCTAGACCATACCCATGAGTGGAAGAATCCATACCATACCATATAGGTTAGCTTTAAGTTGCAAGTAACGTTTTTTCCATTAATTCCATTTCCTGTTCGATCGGTTTCTCATAGAATAATTGAATCCAATCCGATACTGGGATGTGTTGTGACATACTATGGTTTCAATCCATGTTTCAATCAATAGGCAATAGGGATGTGTTGCGCAACGAAAGACATATGTTTTCCGATCGAAATCCAGTCATAGAAGAATAGAAGCGGAGTACATTAATTCCACTAGAAAGTAAGGATACCCGGGCTAGGCCATTTATAAACCAAAGAACTTTCACGAGCTTCTAAGACCACCAAGTCACTTACGGTAGTCCCATTAACTTGTTGAAGTATGAGAAGTAGAAAAGTCATACTCAAAGGTAGTCGGGTAGTCCGGTGATACTAAAAGGTAGTGCGGTAAGGCTGATATGGCGGAGAGTAAGGCTGTTAGTCAGTGCTGTTAGTCGGTAGTTGGACTCTCGCTAGTAGGTGCGCTAGACCATACCCATGAGTGGAAGAATCCATACCATACCATATAGGTTAGCTTTAAGTTGCAAGTAACGTTTTTTCCATTAATTCCATTTCCTGTTCGATCGGTTTCTCATAGAATAATTGAATCCAATCCGATACTGGGATGTGTTGTGACATACTATGGTTTCAATCCATGTTTCAATCAATAGGCAATAGGGATGTGTTGCGCAACGAAAGACATATGTTTTCCGATCGAAATCCAGTCATAGAAGAATAGAAGCGGAGTACATTAATTCCACTAGAAAGTAAGGATACCCGGGCTAGGCCATTTATAAACCAAAGAACTTTCACGAGCTTCTAAGACCACCAAGTCACTTACGGTAGTCCCATTAACTTGTTGAAGTATGAGAAGTAGAAAAGTCATACTCAAAGGTAGTCGGGTAGTCCGGTGATACTAAAAGGTAGTGCGGTAAGGCTGATATGGCGGAGAGTAAGGCTGTTAGTCAGTGCTGTTAGTCGGTAGTTGGACTCTCGCTAGTAGGTGCGCTAGACCATACCCATGAGTGGAAGAATCCATACCATACCATATAGGTTAGCTTTAAGTTGCAAGTAACGTTTTTTCCATTAATTCCATTTCCTGTTCGATCGGTTTCTCATAGAATAATTGAATCCAATCCGATACTGGGATGTGTTGTGACATACTATGGTTTCAATCCATGTTTCAATCAATAGGCAATAGGGATGTGTTGCGCAACGAAAGACATATGTTTTCCGATCGAAATCCAGTCATAGAAGAATAGAAGCGGAGTACATTAATTCCACTAGAAAGTAAGGATACCCGGGCTAGGCCATTTATAAACCAAAGAACTTTCACGAGCTTCTAAGACCACCAAGTCACTTACGGTAGTCCCATTAACTTGTTGAAGTATGAGAAGTAGAAAAGTCATAATCAAAGGTAGTCGGGTAGTCCGGTTGATACTAAAAGGTAGTGCGGTAAGGCTGATATGGCGGAGAGTAAGGCTGTTAGTCAGTGCTGTTAGTCGGTAGTTGGACTCTCGCTAGTAGGTGCGCTAGACCATACCCATGAGGGGAAGAATCCATACCATACCATATAGGTTAGCTTAAGTTGCAAGTAACGTTTTTCCATTAATTCCATTTCCTGTTCGATCGGTTCTCATAGAATAATTGAATCCAATCCGATACTGGGATGTGTTGTGACATACTATGGTTTCAATCCATGTTTCAATCAATAGGCAATAGGATGTGTGCGCAACGAAAGACATATGTTTTCTATGGCAAATCAGAAGAAAGCAAGTATAGTATAACTTACCTATCAGGGGAAATGTAGAGGAAAGATCTAGTTGTTGATATTCGAAATCAGAATCAGGGTAGAGTCAACCATACTAGGGTTGTTTTTCAGAGTCAAGTCAGTATCGGGTCTATAAGTAGCAAATACATAATGGAATTCATAAATAGAGAACTCCTAAACAAAGAAGTAAGCCTGTTTGTTAGTAGTGAGAGTTTAGAACCGAGGAAACCGGGCGAAAACTACTGATATGAATGCAAGGGTAAACTACGAGTATAATGGGCAGTAAAGCGAGGGTTGAGGTCGTTAGTTTCCGTTTTCAAGTAAGGCATAGGGTTTGGGCTACTGCTGAATATAAGGGCCCTTGTATACTCTTATGATTCTTCCTTATCCGAAAAAGTAGTAGAGCAACAGAAGTCAGACATCCTCTGTCCGGGGTAGTAAATGGTAGAGTAGAGTAAAAAGAGGAATTCGCCAGGGCAGATAGGAGCGGGTCACTAATGCTTTTGTTTCATTCTTTGGAGTAGTGGTGAAATTCTTAGTGGTTCTAACCAGATGTTGTTGTGGTTGCATTCTATTACTTACTTGTTTCATTCAGTTACTAGATTAATGAGTATAGGAGTTGTGTTGCGGGAGCAATCCATCCATAGTTTATTAAAGAATCAGTAAGAATGCTGTTCTAGTAGCCAAGGTAGATTAGAGCCCAGCCCCAGTTCCAGTTCAAAAGTAAGGTTATGACCGATTCCAATCTGCCGGTCAAAGAAATCAGTCAAAGCATAATATATCCGAAAGTCACCTATTACCTACCATAATATATACCGAAAGTCACCTATGACCTACAGAAAGAAGTCAACAAAGAAATCAGTCAAAGCAGTAAGTAAGGAAACTGCCTCCGCTTTAGTGTCATTCGCCTTATTTTGGTTTCATTAGTCCAGTCCTTATTCCACGTTGCTTGCCTGATAGCAAATAGAGATCTCCCCTCTCCTTCTGTCGAGCTATAGTTGACTCTCCTCTCCTCTGTCGAGCTATAGTTGACTCTCCTCTCCTTCTGTCGAGCTATAGTTGCTCTCCGCGGATCTTTACCTCTTCCTAGAAAGAACCAGACCACCCCAATCAGGGTCTTCATGACAGAATGAAACAAGATGACCTCGCTCTCGCTAACCTCATGCTCTTTCTCCAGCCAAGGACACAACTACAAAGGCATAGAACCGAGCCCTCTCGCACAACGTCTGATTTCTTTCCCTCTCGCCGACCTACCCTAGTATTGGAATTGAACTCATTCCTTGAATCTCATCTACAGGGTGGATCTGGCTCTCATCTCATCTCTTCCGCCCTCTCTTACCCTATACCTCTATCAGTTCTCTCCTCCTCTCTGCTCTTATCTGGATTAGATGCTTCTAATTTGATTGACTTTTTAGCCTTCGCATTCTAAGTGAAAACATGGAACATCAAATAGGAAATGCAGTAGGATGGTTATCGAGAACCTGCATGGGCCCATCAAGGAAGCGATAGTGCTTGTAGATTTCCGAACCTCAACTGGTTGAACGAGCTGCCCGCATGCATAGGAGTCTCACAGACGGACGGGTCTATCACTTTTCTAAGGAACTGTTCTAATGGGGTAGAAGGCAATTAGAAGAATACCCTAAGAAAGAACCCAGCAGCCAACTCCGGCGTGTAAGTCCTCATCAAGCCACTTACTTGATGTCTAGCTTCCGAACAGGTAGACAGTTCCTTTTCCCCCAAAGAATGGAGAAGTGTAAGTTGATTCTTCCTTATCCGAAAAAGTAGTAGAGCAACAGAAGTCAGACATCCTCTGTCCGGGGTAGTAAATGGTAGAGTAGAGTAAAAAGAGGAATTCGCCAGGGCAGATAGGAGCGGGTCACTAATGCTTTTGTTTCATTCTTTGGAGTAGTGGTGAAATTCTTAGTGTTCTAACCAGATGTTGTTGTGGTTGCATTCTATTACTTACTTGTTTCATTCAGTTACTAGATTAATGAGTATAGGAGTTGTGTTCGGGAGCAATCCAATCCATAGTTATTAAAGAATCAAGTAAGAATGCTGTTCTAGTAGCCAGAGGTAGATTAGAGCCCAGCCCCAGTTCCAGTTCAAAAGTAAGGTTATGACCGATTCCAATCTGCCGGTCAAAGAAATCAGTCAAAGCATAATATATACCGAAAGTCACCTATTACCTACCATAATATATACCGAAAGTCACCTATGACCTACAGAAAGAAGTCAACAAAGAAATCAGTCAAAGCAGTAAGTAAGGAAACTGCCTCCGCTTTAGTGTCATTCGCCTTAGTTTTGGTTTCATTATTCCATTCCTTATTCCACGTTGCTTGCCTGATAGCAAATAGAGAATCTCCCCTCTCCTTCTGTCGAGCTATAGTTGACTCTCCTCTCCTTCTGTCGAGCTATAGTTGACTCTCCTCTCCTTCTGTCGAGCTATAGTTGACTCTCCTCTCCTTCTGTCGAGCTATAGTTGACTCTCCTCGGATCTTTACCTCTTCCTAGAAAGAACCAGACCACTCCCAATCAGGTCTTCATGACAGAATGAAACAAGATGACCTCGCTCTCGCTAACCTCATGCTCTTTCTCCAGCCAAGACACAACTACAAAGGCATAGAACCGAGCCCTCTCGCACAACTTCTGATTTCTTTCCCTCTCGCCGACCTACCCTAGTATTGGAATTGAACTCATTCCTTGGAATCTCAATCTACAGGGTGGATCTGGCTCTCATCTCATCTCATTCCGCCCTCTCTTACCCTATACCTCTATCAGTTCTCTCCTCCTCTCTGCTCTTATCTGGATTAGATGCTTCTAATTTGATTGACTTTTTAGCCTTCGCATTCTAAGTGAAAACATGGAACATCAAATAGGAAATGCAGTAGGATGGTTATCGAGAACCTGCATGGGCCCATCAAGGAAGCGATAGTGCTTGTAGATTTCCGAACCTCAACTGGTTGAACGAGCTGCCCGCATGCATAGGAGTCTCACAGACGGACGGGTCTATCACTTTTCTAAGGAACTGTTCTAATGGGGTAGAAGGCAATTAGAAGAATACCCTAAGAAAGAACCCAGCAGCCAACTCCGGCGTGTAAGTCCTCATCAAGCCACTTACTTGATGTCTAGCTTCCGAACAGGTAGACAGTTCCTTTTCCCCCAAAGAATGGAGAAGTGTAAGTTGATTCTTCCGAAGAACCGGAAGCGAAGCGCTATGCCGGGGCGGGAAAAGAAAAGAAACGGCTCCTACAAAACAAAGACAACAGACGCTCTCAACGGCTAGGCTCTCTTTCAGAGTTATTCCAGCTTATTCATGACTGACGGACAAAACCAAAAATAGGGCCGTCTCAGCTACAGGAGAAGGACCTGCTACGGCGGAGACTACTTACCCTCTTCTTGTTCCTAGCCTTCAGTTATGAGTCTGGGAAGCTCGGGGAATCATCAATCTTTTGGATCCCCCAATTCCTAAATAAGGTGCCTCTGCGCCCATCGAATCATAAGAGAAGTAGTCCATCCAACTCCGATGAGTTAGTACCCGGCATCTCACGCTTAAGGCTCAAGAGGAATGAGTGCGGGTCAAAGGTAGGACACCGTTAATGGGTTTTTCCATAAGATCAAAACAGCATGAGACTTTTACATACTTCAGACTCACTTTTTGTTTCATTTTTTTCCCCCAATCTGACGAATAGCACGGATCAACATCTGTATCCGGGCCGGGCAGGGGGCTTGGCTTCTCTTCTTACGAGACGGCAGATGGAGAAAGAGCTTTCGACGTTCCTGCACTTCTTTCTTTTAAAGGATTCAACTGTTCCCCCCCATTTTCAAAAAAGCAAAAAGGAAAAGAGGCTCTATAAACAGAGGATCCGCCGAGGCTAAGACGAAGTGGCCAAGGCCAGTGTCGATTTCGTTCGGTAAGTAAAGAAGGGCTCTTGGCTTTCTGTAATATAGTTGAAACCCGGGACCAAACAAAAGTGCAACTATCTCCCGCTCTAGCAAAGCCAAGCCGTATAAAGGCGAGCAGCCCGTCATAGCTAACGGCCTACTTATAGCCCCCCTTTCTTCGGGGACTTCAACGGCCAGAAAAAGGCAAGTCGACAGTCTTACTTGATTTACATTGTTTGATATGTGTACCAAAGATGCCGATATGCTTGATGTACCGTGCTCGACCGTATACAGTCTCAGGGATTCGCCTTTGCCTCAGACAGAAGAACAACGGATTGAACAGGACAACCGGGAAGGGAAGCCTTACCATAGTGGCATATTTCTTTGAACATCGGAACTGAAACCGCAAATAATGGATTCATGGAACAAGACGCTCTAAGACGAACTCAAGGAATGTATCTAAGCTGCCAAGGCCAAGAGCAAGAGCAAGCTGGAGGAGTCCTCTATCTGCCTATAACGTCTTCGAGAAAGAGAAGGATTTACAATAAGAGCAAAAGGAGCTGAAGGCACTCTGTTCAATCAAGGAGCAGAGCAGCAGGTTAACACTTTGACACTTTACCGAAGAGAGCTCAAAGCAAGAAGATTCAAGATGGGAGCTAGCCTTAGCGCAGAAGATCCATCATTGAGCCTTAGGCCACTACCGAGCTGCAATGGAGGATTCTCAAACTTGATAGAGTCGCCCTCTTTCTTTTTTCAAAAACATTTCTCAATAACATTTTGAGGCAAACCTGTAAAAGAGCCATCGGACCGCGCAAGTGCTTTCTTCGTCGTCGGTAGCTTCTAAAGTCCCCTTTTTTTGTAAAATAGACAAGGCGGATGTCTTAGTCAGAGGGGCAGTAAATGGAAGAAACTAAGCGAGAGATCAACTAACCCCCAAAAGGGATGATCTCGGATTGAAATCCAAGGCATGGTCCACCCACCACAGGGAAGAATGACTAAAACCGGGAAGCTTACTCAATAATTTCGTAAGTCATTTTGGACGAAGCAGCGGGCATACTCGAAATGGATTGTCAGGAATGGTAGATGGAGCAAGGCAGACTTAAAACACGACACAAGTAGGACGCACTGAGGCCGAGCTTTCCTCTATAGAGCTAGCATACGCCATTTTCCGTTGAAGGGTGAAACTCTCAGGGCTTGCGAGCAATATTCACTTTCAAAAGAGTCATCGAGCCTACGCCTATTCATTACTCTCGAAGAGCTCAAAGCAAGAAGATTCAAGATGGGAGCTAGCCTTAGCGCAGAAGATCCATCATTGAGCCTTAGGCCACTACCGAGCTGCAATGGAGGATTCTCAAACTTGATAGAGTCGCCCTCTTTCTTTTTTCAAAAACATTTCTCAATAACATTTTGAGGCAAACCTGTAAAAGAGCCATCGGACCGCGCAAGTGCTTTCTTCGTCGTCGGTAGCTTCTAAAGTCCCCTTTTTTTGTAAAATAGACAAGGCGGATGTCTTAGTCAGAGGGGCAGTAAATGGAAGAAACTAAGCGAGAGATCAACTAACCCCCAAAAGGGATGATCTCGGATTGAAATCCAAGGCATGGTCCACCCACCACAGGGAAGAATGACTAAAACCGGGAAGCTTACTCAATAATTTCGTAAGTCATTTTGGACGAAGCAGCGGGCATACTCGAAATGGATTGTCAGGAATGGTAGATGGAGCAAGGCAGACTTAAAACACGACACAAGTAGGACGCACTGAGGCCGAGCTTTCCTCTATAGAGCTAGCATACGCCATTTTCCGTTGAAGGGTGAAACTCTCAGGGCTTGCGAGCAATATTCACTTTCAAAAGAGTCATCGAGCCTACGCCTATTTCATTACTCTCGAAGAGCTCATAAAAGAGCAAAGGGATGAGGACTTGAAACAATAACATTTCTTACAAACAAAAGAACGGAGAATTCGCTAAGGGGATATCATTCCTGCACCCGATATGTCAAAGCAGCTTGGATGAATGCAGGAGATGATCTTAGCACTGCGACTCTATCTGCTTGGAGAAATGCAGGCCAATTCACGCATCTGTGGCAGAGTACCAGAAATATCCCTATGAGCTAACTTTCCATTTGACGGCAAAGAGCTATTTGTACTAGAATAGTGAAAGTAACATCTTTGACTAAGCTTCTGAGAGGATGTCCTCTTTATTATGCTGCCAAGGCCCGGAGACAAGACCCGTTGTTGTTGTTGACAAATCAGGTCTCCTCAAAAGCCCACTAATTTGGAGGGTAAAAAAAAGGAGCCATCAGCGTAAAGGTATCGTTTTTTACAAGAGGGGCTTCAGAGAGGCAACCACCACTTTCAAGTCCTTAATTTCTACCATTTCGAGATGTTCCATTCCCAATGGCAGAAGAAGGATGCAAGCAGGAAGGACTTGGACAAGATCTTCTTTCACTTGGACAGTAGATGCAGCGCGCTTAGCGTCGGAAAGATCCCTCTCCTCATCATGGGTGCGCTATCAAACAAGTATAGGAGAAGAACATCGGATCAATTCCTTTTACCTGGATTGCTAACGTGGTTAGATGACGCCGATGGAAGGAACCACTGGCCAACTTCGAGCCCCTAAAGGCAAGTGCGTAGGCTATGGAATCCCTATTCCTACCAACCCGGGAGAAGAGTTATACGCCTACATCTGTACAGGCAGGCCTTAGGTTAGGACTTGGATTAGTCGTTCGTGTCCGAATAGCATAGATGATTCGAACGGGGTGACCACAATCCCAGGTCGTTGAAACTATTCTTATGACCCAGAATCAAAGAGCAGAAGATCCATCATTGAGCCTTAGGCCACTACCGAGCTGCAATGGAGGATTCTCAAACTTGATAGAGTCGCCCTCTTTCTTTTTTCAAAAACATTTCTCAATAACATTTTGAGGCAAACCTGTAAAAGAGCCATCGGACCGCGCAAGTGCTTTCTTCGTCGTCGGTAGCTTCTAAAGTCCCCTTTTTTTGTAAAATAGACAAGGCGGATGTCTTAGTCAGAGGGGCAGTAAATGGAAGAAACTAAGCGAGAGATCAACTAACCCCCAAAAGGGATGATCTCGGATTGAAATCCAAGGCATGGTCCACCCACCACAGGGAAGAATGACTAAAACCGGGAAGCTTACTCAATAATTTCGTAAGTCATTTTGGACGAAGCAGCGGGCATACTCGAAATGGATTGTCAGGAATGGTAGATGGAGCAAGGCAGACTTAAAACACGACACAAGTAGGACGCACTGAGGCCGAGCTTTCCTCTATAGAGCTAGCATACGCCATTTTCCGTTGAAGGGTGAAACTCTCAGGGCTTGCGAGCAATATTCACTTTCAAAAGAGTCATCGAGCCTACGCCTATTTCATTACTCTCGAAGAGCTCGGGGGGGGGGGGGGGGGGGGGGGGGGGGGGGGGGGGGGGGGGGGGGGGGGGGGGGGGGGGGGGGGGGGGGGGGGGGGGGGGGGGGGGGGGGGGGGGGGGGGGGGGGGGGGGGGGGGGGGGGGGGGGGGGGGGGGGGGGGGGGGGGGGGGGGGGGGGGGGGGGGGGGGGGGGGGGGGGGGGGGGGGGGGGGGGGGGGGGGGGGGGGGGGGGGGGGGGGGGGGGGGGGGGGGGGGGGGGGGGGGGGGGGGGGGGGGGGGGGGGGGGGGGGGGGGGGGGGGGGGGGGGGGGGGGGGGGGGGGGGGGGGGGGGGGGGGGGGGGGGGGGGGGGGGGGGGGGGGGGGGGGGGGGGGGGGGGGGGGGGGGGGGGGGGGGGGGGGGGGGGGGGGGGGGGGGGGGGGGGGGGGGGGGGGGGGGGGGGGGGGGGGGGGGGGGGGGGGGGGGGGGGGGGGGGGGGGGGGGGGGGGGGGGGGGGGGGGGGGGGGGGGGGGGGGGGGGGGGGGGGGGGGGGGGGGGGGGGGGGGGGGGGGGGGGGGGGGGGGGGGGGGGGGGGGGGGGGGGGGGGGGGGGGGGGGGGGGGGGGGGGGGGGGGGGGGGGGGGGGGGGGGGGGGGGGGGGGGGGGGGGGGGGGGGGGGGGGGGGGGGGGGGGGGGGGGGGGGGGGGGGGGGGGGGGGGGGGGGGGGGGGGGGGGGGGGGGGGGGGGGGGGGGGGGGGGGGGGGGGGGGGGGGGGGGGGGGGGGGGGGGGGGGGGGGGGGGGGGGGGGGGGGGGGGGGGGGGGGGGGGGGGGGGGGGGGGGGGGGGGGGGGGGGGGGGGGGGGGGGGGGGGGGGGGGGGGGGGGGGGGGGGGGGGGGGGGGGGGGGGGGGGGGGGGGGGGGGGGGGGGGGGGGGGGGGGGGGGGGGGGGGGGGGGGGGGGGGGGGGGGGGGGGGGGGGGGGGGGGGGGGGGGGGGGGGGGGGGGGGGGGGGGGGGGGGGGGGGGGGGGGGGGGGGGGGGGGGGGGGGGGGGGGGGGGGGGGGGGGGGGGGGGGGGGGGGGGGGGGGGGGGGGGGGGGGGGGGGGGGGGGGGGGGGGGGGGGGGGGGGGGGGGGGGGGGGGGGGGGGGGGGGGGGGGGGGGGGGGGGGGGGGGGGGGGGGGGGGGGGGGGGGGGGGGGGGGGGGGGGGGGGGGGGGGGGGGGGGGGGGGGGGGGGGGGGGGGGGGGGGGGGGGGGGGGGGGGGGGGGGGGGGGGGGGGGGGGGGGGGGGGGGGGGGGGGGGGGGGGGGGGGGGGGGGGGGGGGGGGGGGGGGGGGGGGGGGGGGGGGGGGGGGGGGGGGGGGGGGGGGGGGGGGGGGGGGGGGGGGGGGGGGGGGGGGGGGGGGGGGGGGGGGGGGGGGGGGGGGGGGGGGGGGGGGGGGGGGGGGGGGGGGGGGGGGGGGGGGGGGGGGGGGGGGGGGGGGGGGGGGGGGGGGGGGGGGGGGGGGGGGGGGGGGGGGGGGGGGGGGGGGGGGGGGGGGGGGGGGGGGGGGGGGGGGGGGGGGGGGGGGGGGGGGGGGGGGGGGGGGGGGGGGGGGGGGGGGGGGGGGGGGGGGGGGGGGGGGGGGGGGGGGGGGGGGGGGGGGGGGGGGGGGGGGGGGGGGGGGGGGGGGGGGGGGGGGGGGGGGGGGGGGGGGGGGGGGGGGGGGGGGGGGGGGGGGGGGGGGGGGGGGGGGGGGGGGGGGGGGGGGGGGGGGGGGGGGGGGGGGGGGGGGGGGGGGGGGGGGGGGGGGGGGGGGGGGGGGGGGGGGGGGGGGGGGGGGGGGGGGGGGGGGGGGGGGGGGGGGGGGGGGGGGGGGGGGGGGGGGGGGGGGGGGGGGGGGGGGGGGGGGGGGGGGGGGGGGGGGGGGGGGGGGGGGGGGGGGGGGGGGGGGGGGGGGGGGGGAGCAAGTACGCGGCTTTGTTGTTGTTGACAAATCAGGTCTCCTCAAAAGCCCACTAATTTGGAGGGTAAAAAAAAGGAGCCATCAGCGTAAAGGTATCGTTTTTTACAAGAGGGGCTTCAGAGAGGCAACCACCACTTTCAAGTCCTTAATTTCTACCATTTCGAGATGTTCCATTCCCAATGGCAGAAGAAGGATGCAAGCAGGAAGGACTTGGACAAGATCTTCTTTCACTTGGACAGTAGATGCAGCGCGCTTAGCGTCGGAAAGATCCCTCTCCTCATCATGGGTGCGCTATCAAACAAGTATAGGAGAAGAACATCGGATCAATTCCTTTTACCTGGATTGCTAACGTGGTTAGATGACGCCGATGGAAGGAACCACTGGCCAACTTCGAGCCCCTAAAGGCAAGTGCGTAGGCTATGGAATCCCTATTCCTACCAACCCGGGAGAAGAGTTATACGCCTACATCTGTACAGGCAGGCCTTAGGTTAGGACTTGGATTAGTCGTTCGTGTCCGAATAGCATAGATGATTCGAACGGGGTGACCACAATCCCAGGTCGTTGAAACTATTCTTATGACCCAGAATCAAAGAGCAGAAGATCTGATGGACGAGAGGCCCTCTCCATTTTGATGAGTGTGCGTCGCTTCTATCGCTTTTTAGGTTTTGTAGCCTATGCGAAGCAAGCCAAGACTGGGCTCACATATATCCTATTCCTCTTATAGCTGGCGGATTCTATCCAACTATTGATTTCTCAACTCAACATAAGGCAGAGAGATAGAAATGTATGTGGGAATCGTGGAAAATGATGTGAGACCTCCTTAAATCAAAACACGAGTTTATGGCACCGCACCCTAACGGTGGGACACGACATGGAGATTCCATAATCCAATCTGGAACTCAGATCTTGTGGAAAAGAAGAAGCCAGACCCCTGTGGATGCCTCAGAAGCCTTACTATTGGAATGAGCACGGCTATCCGCATGACTAGTTTAATACGGTAGGATCAGAGATGGAATTAGAAACTTCCGCGATTTCCAGAAAATCACCTTGTTCCATAGTTCACGGGTAAAGGTTCGACCCATACTGATTAATATATAATCCACGATTTAGTGTCATTGAGATTAATTATTCTGAAATTCCCCCTCGAGACAGAAAGAGATTCCTTCCAGTATAGAGCAGTAGTGCAGAATGTTTGTGAGTGAGTTGTGTTGTTGACCAACGGAGGGAGAAAGATGCTCTTGAAAGTGGGCGGGCACCTACTTCGGATGAAAGAAAGAAATGTGAGATTCATTCTGTAGATAACATGGATCCATTTCGACGGTTCGATGTCCTCGTGATATAGAATCTATTACTTATAAGAGCCTGCTAAAAGCCACTGGGAGTTTTATTAGGGGTAGGAATAGCTTGATGAAGACGTGCCTTGGTTGGATGGATCTAACAGAGTGATCGAAGTGCCAGTTCTTTCGAGCGAACTCCCTCACTACCGTTCTAATCCTTAGAAAGAAAGGGTTTGTTTTTCTGGCTTTACTTTGAGAAGATAGCTTTCCCACAATTCACTAGAATCTATTCAAAACCTAGCCCTCCCTCCCTGCCTACTCTCTGACTAACGAAACGAAATCCCCAAGCTATGGGCACCTTTCTGAGAAACAAAACTAAGAGGACTACGGAAGAGCTTACCGAGCTAAACGACGAGCAAGAGAGATAGATAGTAAGTAAGGTGGCGCCGTGAAATAAGCGCTTAGTCAGCAAAGACAGAATCAAGCTAGGGGGAACACTCCTTATTTACGAGAGGCCTATTTGAGGGCATATAACTGCCGTCCCACCCTTTCACAGTTGTTCTCCTTAGTTCGGAGCTCACTCGTCTCGAAAGAAGACATGCCTCGACTCACAGATAAGAAAGGTTTGTTTTTTTTTGTTTTGTTGACCAACGGAGGGAGAAAGATGCTCTTGAAGTGGGGCTGGGGGGCACCTCCTTTCGTATGAAAGAAAGAAATGTGAGATTCATTCTGTAGATAATACATGGTATCCATTTCGACGGTTCGAGTCCTCGTGATATAAATTCTATTACTTATAAGACCTGCTAAAAGCCACTGGGGTTTTATTAGGGGTAGGAATAGCTTGATGAAGACGTGCCTTGGTTGGATGGATCTAACAGAGTGATCGAAGTGCCAGTTCTTTCGAGCGAACTCCCTCACTACCGTTCTAATCCTTAGAAAGAAAGGGTTTGTTTTTCTGGCTTTACTTTGAGAAGATAGCTTTCCCACAATTCACTAGAATCTATTCAAAACCTAGCCCTCCCTCCCTGCCTACTCTCTGACTAACGAAACGAAATCCCCAAGCTATGGGCACCTTTCTGAGAAACAAAACTAAGAGGACTACGGAAGAGCTTACCGAGCTAAACGACGAGCAAGAGAGATAGATAGTAAGTAAGGTGGCGCCGTGAAATAAGCGCTTAGTCAGCAAAGACAGAATCAAGCTAGGGGGAACACTCCTTATTTACGAGAGGCCTATTTGAGGGCATATAACTGCCGTCCCACCCTTTCACAGTTGTTCTCCTTAGTTCGGAGCTCACTCGTCTCGAAAGAAGACATGCCTCGACTCACAGATAAGGACAAAGGTTAGTTGGCTTGGCACCTTTTGTTAGCGTTCCGATCGATTGCCTCACTTCCTCGCCGACAGACAGTCTTAAATAAATGATTATCGAACCAACTCTCAACTGTTAGCGCACTTACTCTTACTAAGAAAAAACCCATGAGTGTCAGAGTTTCCTCTTAAAGGTTATGAAAAGGTAATTTACTTGCTTATTTGCTAGAATAAGGGCTTTGGCCCCGCAATGAGATTAATCAGGCAGCTTTTACGTCTAGAGCTTGGAACTCAACCATAAAGTTCTGATAGAAGTGAAAGGTTGCAATTCGGAAGTGAGAAGATAGCCGTGAGGTTCAACTAGATGTTTCTGAGTAGCCCTTTGTTCGCAATGCAGGCAATTTGGAAATGACATCAGCAATGAGAGGGTTTCAACCGAGACCACTAAAGAGTTACGCCCCCGGTTCCATCAAACCATACACTGAATCCCTGGAAAAACAGAAAGCAGAAAATTCCTTCCTTGATGACTAAGGTTGTAGGAGTCAATTTCTCTGTTGCAGGTCGTTGTTTTCCTCATTTCTTGACTTTCTAGTAGTAGGGGCTAGCCAGCCGTTACCTTCCTTTCAGGGACTTCCTTTCGCCATAAGTATGAGAGTTCTACAGACAGGAAAGAGATCTATTTCCTCAAATGGAAGGGAAGAGCACCCAGACACGAGACTCAATAGGCTGCTACCGGACGACCGATGCCCCGTTTGCTTCCTAGCTGGAATCCAATAGCTTTCTTTATAAGTAGAATAGGCTTGATTTCAAAACATACCTCTAAAGGACTCGGCTTTCCAGAGAGTGACTTACTTACAAGCATAAGAGTTATAAGAAGAGCTCAGCAAGTCTACTAACGGATTTGATTAGCGTAGAGATATCTTACTCTCCCCTATAGACAGACCTATTCTTATTAGAAAGCATTTCTCAATCGGTACACATACGAATAGCGGTTTAGAATGAATTGCTGTTCTCGCTGGAATCGGGAAACAGTAACGGATCTGTACTGTGAAAGAAAGATAGTAGGAGTTTTGTCGATCTATTTGCACTTATCTGTAGAAAGAATGTTCAAGAGATCAAATAAGGAAGGAGATATAACACGTATCGATAAGAAAGCTTAATCAAGCCTTCCGTTGCGATATAAAGAGTTTAGCTAGTTCTGTTGTAAACTGTATTAGTAGTGAATCGATTTCCGTATTTCAGGCAGTATTATTTCCTTTGTTAGCAGCGAATCTGGAATCGGAACACTATTTAAAGGAATTCAAGATGAAATCGGTCATCGGTCGTGTCTCGTACTGTATCGGTCTCAACTGTCTCAATCTTTTCTCTTATGTCGGAGAGACTATATGGTACTTCTGAGAGTTAGAGTTGGATTGATTCATAGAACCGGGGGAACCAACATCAAAGAATATCGCTTTTAGGAAAGGCTCCTCTGAGAGTTCGAGCATTAATGCCCGGAAGACTCACGAGCTGCTAGTCTATCATTTCCTGAACCGGACTAAAGGGAAAGATGCTCTATTCTCGTTCCTTCTTGTTCGAGTAGTTCTTTTAAGGCATTCTTAGAGAAGAAAGGATATAGTGGCCGACAGACGAGGAGACTATAGGAAATTGAGAAGCATCCTTGAAACGGAAAATGGTGGTGTAAATGGTGAGGATATCTTAGCCCTGTCATTACTACAGAGGGACACTCATGCGTGCATATCATGGGCTTGACTTCCACGTTCTTTCTTTGACTTCCCCCTCAGGGTCCTGCGTCAGTTCGGATTCCTTCAGGACGTGCCAGACTTTACCGCTCCTTACTCGTCCTCTGACTGTGAAAGTTTCTGGTTGTGGAAGCTTGGATTGGAAGGACTTCCCTTGATACTTAGTCCTCGTTATGATGATCCTGAGGCCACTGGCCCCTACACTAAGACCAGGGCAAGATTGCCAATCAAAGGACCAGGAAATCCGGCTAAGAAAAGGACCAGGAAATCCGGCTAAGAAAAGGACCAGGAAATCCGGCTAAGAAAAGGACCAGGAAATCAAACCTTAAAGCGAACAAAGAAGATGCTCTATTCTCGTTCCTTCTTGTTCGAGTAGTTCTTTTAAGGCATTCTTAGAGAAGAAAGGATATAGTGGCCGACAGACGAGGAGACTATAGGAAATTGAGAAGCATCCTTGAAACGGAAAATGGTGGTGTAAATGGTGAGGATATCTTAGCCCTGTCATTACTACAGAGGGACACTCATGCGTGCATATCATGGGCTTGACTTCCACGTTCTTTCTTTGACTTCCCCCTCAGGGTCCTGCGTCAGTTCGGATTCCTTCAGGACGTGCCAGACTTTACCGCTCCTTACTCGTCCTCTGACTGTGAAAGTTTCTGGTTGTGGAAGCTTGGATTGGAAGGACTTCCCTTGATACTTAGTCCCTCGTTATGATGATCCTGAGGCCACTGGCCCCTACACTAAGACCAGGGCAAGATTGCCAATCAAAGGACCAGGAAATCCGGCTAAGAAAAGGACCAGGAAATCAAACCTTAAAGCGAACAAAGAAGATGCTACTCCGTTTCAGTCTCTGCCAGTATAGACACCTCCGGCTCTATGGAGTTAGAAGGAACAGCCGAATCAAGAGGAACAAGGTCAATCTCTATCGAACCACTCTCATGCATTTTGGATCTCTCTGGCTATTCACTTTCTATTTCCTAATCCCAATTCCAGGCTACATTCATATTCCGTCCCACGAAGAAGTCATGAGACATCTGCAAGAAGCTAGCTCTGAATAATAAGCCTGCTGCCTCCAATCGGGTCGAACACAAGCTTACCAGAAAACCCTATCTCCGCCCGTCAAGGCAAGGCCGATATGTTTCGTAGCAGCCAAGGATTAGTTCGATCCATTAGGTTCTTCGATTTGTTCAAAAGGAAACGGCGGCGGGGACATCAAAAGGAAAAGAATCAAAGCCGGAGCTCTTATGGGCTAAAGCTGTTACCCTCTTTCTCTAGAATGGCCTGATCGTGCTTCCTATTCTCTGTAAACAGAAAGGGAAGTTGTGCCCAATGATGGGAATGGACGTTGCTAGTACCTAAGATTATGAGCTATTGACTACTCCTTAAGCTAGAGGAGGAGGAGACTTGTTTGCCTGGGAAAAAGAGTGATTCTCAAACCCAGAAATGATTGGAAAGATGGAAAGTGGAGCAATGCTTCACACACACATGCGTATTGAAATCACTTTGATTCACTCGTTCATTCACTCGCTGATTCCGCCATTCAACATGGGGCTGAGGCCTAAAGTCATAGTATACCAAAATCCAGTCATTATTTGCTCCTATGTATCATGTTATAGGTCCAACTGATCTACCTCTCTTGGAAACATAAACCCGTGGAAGGATCAGCTAGCATCGACGCTTATTTGCTAGAATAAGGGCTTTGGCCCCGCAATGAGATTAATCAGGCAGCTTTTACGTCTAGAGCTTGGAACTCAACCATAAAGTTCTGATAGAAGTGAAAGGTTGCAATTCGGAAGTGAGAAGATAGCCGTGAGGTTCAACTAGATGTTTCTGAGTAGCCCTTTGTTCGCAATGCAGGCAATTTGGAAATGACATCAGCAATGAGAGGGTTTCAACCGAGACCACTAAAGAGTTACGCCCCCGGTTCCATCAAACCATACACTGAATCCCTGGAAAAACAGAAAGCAGAAAATTCCTTCCTTGATGACTAAGGTTGTAGGAGTCAATTTCTCTGTTGCAGGTCGTTGTTTTCCTCATTTCTTGACTTTCTAGTAGTAGGGGCTAGCCAGCCGTTACCTTCCTTTCAGGGATTCTTAGAGAAGAAAGGATATAGTGGCCGACAGACGAGGAGACTATAGGAAATTGAGAAGCATCCTTGAAACGGAAAATGGTGGTGTAAATGGTGAGGATATCTTAGCCCTGTCATTACTACAGAGGGACACTCATGCGTGCATATCATGGGCTTGACTTCCACGTTCTTTCTTGACTTCCCCCTCAGGGTCCTGGCGTCAGTTCGGATTCCTTCAGGACGTGCCAGACGTTACCGCTCCTTACTCGTCCTCTGACTGTGAAAGTTTCTGGTGTGGAAGCTTGGATTGGAAGGACTTCCCTTGATACTTAGTCCTCGTTTGATGATCCTGAGGCCACTGGCCCCTACACTAAGACCAGGGCAAGATTGCCAATCAAAGGACCAGGAAATCCGGCTAAGAAAAGGACCAGGAAATCAAACCTTAAAGCGAACAAGAAGATGCTACTCCGTTTCAGTCTCTGCCAGTATAGACACCTCCGGCTCTATGGAGTTAGAAGGAACAGCCGAATCAAGAGGAACAAGGTCAATCTCTATCGAACCACTCTCATGCATTTTGGATCTCTCTGGCTATTCACTTTCTATTTCCTAATCCCAATTCCAGGCTACATTCATATTCCGTCCCACGAAGAAGTCATGAGACATCTGCAAGAAGCTAGCTCTGAATAATAAGCCTGCTGCCTCCAATCGGGTCGAACACAAGCTTACCAGAAAACCCTATCTCCGCCCGTCAAGGCAAGGCCGATATGTTTCGTAGCAGCCAAGGATTAGTTCGATCCATTAGGTTCTTCGATTTGTTCAAAAGGAAACGGCGGCGGGGACATCAAAAGGAAAAGAATCAAAGCCGGAGCTCTTATGGGCTAAAGCTGTTACCCTCTTTCTCTAGAATGGCCTGATCGTGCTTCCTATTCTCTGTAAACAGAAAGGGAAGTTGTGCCCAATGATGGGAATGGACGTTGCTAGTACCTAAGATTATGAGCTATTGACTACTCCTTAAGCTAGAGGAGGAGGAGACTTGTTTGCCTGGGAAAAAGAGTGATTCTCAAACCCAGAAATGATTGGAAAGATGGAAAGTGGAGCAATGCTTCACACACACATGCGTATTGAAATCACTTTGATTCACTCGTTCATTCACTCGCTGATTCCGCCATTCAACATGGGGCTGAGGCCTAAAGTCATAGTATACCAAAATCCAGTCATTATTTGCTCCTATGTATCATGTTATAGGTCCAACTGATCTACCTCTCTTGGAAACATAACCCGTGGAAGGATCAGCTAGCATCGACGCTTATTTAGCTATATACTCGGACTCGATTTGATAGGAAACATTCTGGAATACGGAAATCTCAATCCCCTTTGAATTCTAGTTTCAGAGCAACAGGAAGACTCGAATGAGAATCAATCCTAGGAGAACGAACAGCTTATGGAACGAACTACGCTACGACGTGGATTATTCATTCCATGGAGGATCTCTGATCTGGTGGATCCATTGATTCTTTCCATGGAAGATATAAAGAACCTGAGGCTTTCAAGCGAATTGGCATGGCATACTCACAGGATTGGACTTAAACCAGTCCCCACTTGATAACTTTAGGGTCGGGGTGCGGTGAGGTAGGGTTTTCTTTCTAATGGATTCGAAGTTCGGCTTCACTTCCTTGAAGAAAGAAACAAACAACGGTTCGCTCAAATCAGCGAATTGCTATTGCTCTAAAGCATTTTGTTTGTCGTCACCGATAAGTCCTGAGAAAGAAGTTGATTTGCTTCACAGGCGGAGGATGAAATAGAACCCGACCGAAGCCTACAGTTAGTACTCCCGACATTACCTTCTAGGAATCAACACTTTCCTTTGTACCTGACGAATGAGACTTTCTTATGCTTATTCGGAACTACGACGGAATATTTGTTTCTTTTTTCTCACCGACCGAAACCACTTTGACTGAGATTGGAAGTGGATCTGCCATGGACAGGGACTCAACTATTTGTAAGGATCCTAGCATCGACGCTTATTTAGCTATATACTCGGACTCGGATTTGATAGGAAACATTCTGGAATACGGAAATCTCAATCCCCTTTGAATTCTAGTTTCAGAGCAACAGGAAGACTCGAATGAGAATCAATCCTAGGAGAACGAACAGCTTATGGAACGAACTACGCTACGACGTGGATTATTCATTCCATGGAGGATCTCTGATCTGGTGGATCCATTGATTCTTTCCATGGAAGATATAAAGAACCTGAGGCTTTCAAGCGAATTGGCATGGCATACTCACAGGATTGGACTTAAACCAGTCCCCACTTGATAACTTTAGGGTCGGGGTGCGGTGAGGTAGGGTTTTCTTTCTAATGGATTCGAAGTTCGGCTTCACTTCCTTGAAGAAAGAAACAAACAAACGGTTCGCTCAAATCAGCGAATTGCTATTGCTCTAAAGCATTTTGTTTGTCGTCACCGATAAGTCCTGAGAAAAGAAGTTGATTTGCTTCACAGGCGGAGGATGAAATAGAACCCGACCGAAGCCTACAGTTAGTACTCCCGACATTACCTTCTAGGAATCAACACTTTCCTTTGTACCTGACGAATGAGACTTTCTTATGCTTATTCGGAACTACGACGGAATATTTGTTTCTTTTTTCTCACCGACCGAAACCACTTTGACTGAGATTGGAAGTGGATCTGCCATGGACAGGGACTCAACTATTTGTAAGGATCCGCTTTGTCGCCTTCTGAGCTATACGAAAGAACTCTAGCTTTCGAAACAAACCCATAGGCATAAGCCGAAAAGGTGGACTAAAAAAGGAGCGAAGACCCGATTGAATCAACAGTCCCGTGCCAAGCAGAAGAGTCCACTAGTAGAACCTTAGAACCGCACAAACCCTATGGGAAAAGAATGCAAGGCCTCGGGGAGAGAGGAGATATGTAATAAGAGTCGACTTGAGCTGAACTACTACATTTGTGCACTTTTTTCACGGAATTTCTGGCTTGTTTAAGTTTGTGTTCATTGTTCCTAGAAGATAGAGATTCGAACGCTGACTAATAGTAGATTCCTCCAATGGACCCCTCTCCAGCGCTTATAGTGCCCACAGCCATGAAAGCATAATAACAGGTTGGTTCGTTTTTAAGAGCCCGTCGCCGTCCTTTCACTTTCGGATACTTCGCTCGCTGGGGGAGAATACTTTTTCTTTCTGACTTTCATCTCGAGTGTTGTGTTCTTTCGTTTCTAGTAGTTGACTTCTTCTTTTTCCGAGGCTGGGAAATCATTCCTTTGCATTCGCTACGGAACTGGGCCTATAAAACGGACTACTTTTGATGAGCATTGGCTCAATGACCTCCTTATTAGAAGTTAGAACCCTTATCCCACGCGGGAAAGACTGACCCATCTAAAAGCAAGCGAGGAGTTTGGATCATATTTATGCTTTGGTTGTCTCTTTATAAAGTACCTTTTCTAGCTGGAACTCTAGCTTTCGAAACAAACCCATAGGCATAAGCCGAAAAGGTGGACTAAAAAAGGAGCGAAGACCCGATTGAATCAACAGTCCCGTGCCAAGCAGAAGAGTCCACTAGTAGAACCTTAGAACCGCACAAACCCTATGGGAAAAGAATGCAAGGCCTCGGGGAGAGAGGAGATATGTAATAAGAGTCGACTTGAGCTGAACTACTACATTTGTGCACTTTTTTCACGGAATTTCTGGCTTGTTTAAGTTTGTGTTCATTGTTCCTAGAAGATAGAGATTCGAACGCTGACTAATAGTAGATTCCTCCAATGGACCCCTCTCCAGCGCTTATAGTGCCCACAGCCATGAAAGCATAATAACAGGTTGGTTCGTTTTTAAGAGCCCGTCGCCGTCCTTTCACTTTCGGATACTTCGCTCGCTGGGGGAGAATACTTTTTCTTTCTGACTTTCATCTCGAGTGTTGTGTTCTTTCGTTTCTAGTAGTTGACTTCTTCTTTTTCCGAGGCTGGGAAATCATTCCTTTGCATTCGCTACGGAACTGGGCCTATAAAACGGACTACTTTTGATGAGCATTGGCTCAATGACCTCCTTATTAGAAGTTAGAACCCTTATCCCACGCGGGAAAGACTGACCCATCTAAAAGCAAGCGAGGAGTTTGGATCATATTTATGCTTTGGTTGTCTCTTTATAAAGTACCTTTTCTAGCTGGAACTCTAGCTTTATTTTTGATTCGATCCCGAGTAAGCAAGCGGATTCTTCCCACTAAACACAAATAATATGGAATCCCGTCCTCGCAGAGGTTCTACTTTTACTTTCCATGGCTTAGAAGAGAGATTAAGAATTTGATTTCATTGATTTCTCGTACCAGTCCGCCAATCTTCTTTCATGATTTGAATTGACCGAGAAACCTACTATCGATCGTGATCCATTTCGTTGCCCTCTTAAGATGATGATGAAAGCTGAGAAAAGGAAGGAAATACTTGATTCAAGACAGCAACTTACGTACCCGAGAACATGACATTACTTACTTTCCTTCCAGGTTTGCTACTTAGGACTGGTTGACTAATTTGACTATTCTATGGGTAAAGAAGGATCTCCGCTCGACCCACTCGATCTTGAAGTATTCCCTAACAAATGAGATCTTGCGCTTTCCTCTATCTATCGCCTGCCCATTCCACACAGACTTCGAGATCCTAAAGTAGTACTTATCGATCTTCCTTCGTCTTGGTAGTTCTCAATCAATTCGTACAATCAAATAGGGGGTCTTTCTATTTCTATTCTTTCTTCTTTCGCATTCGCTTCCTAAAGTGAGCTACTGACTAGCAGAAAGATCGACGGGGAGAGAGGAGATATGTAATAAGAGTCGACTTGAGCTGAACTACTACATTTGTGCACTTTTTTCACGGAATTTCTGGCTTGTTTAAGTTTGTGTTCATTGTTCCTAGAAGATAGAGATTCGAACGCTGACTAATAGTAGATTCCTCCAATGGACCCCTCTCCAGCGCTTATAGTGCCCACAGCCATGAAAGCATAATAACAGGTTGGTTCGTTTTTAAGAGCCCGTCGCCGTCCTTTCACTTTCGGATACTTCGCTCGCTGGGGGAGAATACTTTTTCTTTCTGACTTTCATCTCGAGTGTTGTGTTCTTTCGTTTCTAGTAGTTGACTTCTTCTTTTTCCGAGGCTGGGAAATCATTCCTTTGCATTCGCTACGGAACTGGGCCTATAAAACGGACTACTTTTGATGAGCATTGGCTCAATGACCTCCTTATTAGAAGTTAGAACCCTTATCCCACGCGGGAAAGACTGACCCATCTAAAAGCAAGCGAGGAGTTTGGATCATATTTATGCTTTGGTTGTCTCTTTATAAAGTACCTTTTCTAGCTGGAACTCTAGCTTTCGAAACAAACCCATAGGCATAAGCCGAAAAGGTGGACTAAAAAAGGAGCGAAGACCCGATTGAATCAACAGTCCCGTGCCAAGCAGAAGAGTCCACTAGTAGAACCTTAGAACCGCACAAACCCTATGGGAAAAGAATGCAAGGCCTCGGGGAGAGAGGAGATATGTAATAAGAGTCGACTTGAGCTGAACTACTACATTTGTGCACTTTTTTCACGGAATTTCTGGCTTGTTTAAGTTTGTGTTCATTGTTCCTAGAAGATAGAGATTCGAACGCTGACTAATAGTAGATTCCTCCAATGGACCCCTCTCCAGCGCTTATAGTGCCCACAGCCATGAAAGCATAATAACAGGTTGGTTCGTTTTTAAGAGCCCGTCGCCGTCCTTTCACTTTCGGATACTTCGCTCGCTGGGGGAGAATACTTTTTCTTTCTGACTTTCATCTCGAGTGTTGTGTTCTTTCGTTTCTAGTAGTTGACTTCTTCTTTTTCCGAGGCTGGGAAATCATTCCTTTGCATTCGCTACGGAACTGGGCCTATAAAACGGACTACTTTTGATGAGCATTGGCTCAATGACCTCCTTATTAGAAGTTAGAACCCTTATCCCACGCGGGAAAGACTGACCCATCTAAAAGCAAGCGAGGAGTTTGGATCATATTTATGCTTTGGTTGTCTCTTTATAAAGTACCTTTTCTAGCTGGAACTCTAGCTTTATTTTTGATTCGATCCCGAGTAAGCAAGCGGATTCTTCCCACTAAACACAAATAATATGGAATCCCGTCCTCGCAGAGGTTCTACTTTTACTTTCCATGGCTTAGAAGAGAGATTAAGAATTTGATTTCATTGATTTCTCGTACCAGTCCGCCAATCTTCTTTCATGATTTGAATTGACCGAGAAACCTACTATCGATCGTGATCCATTTCGTTGCCCTCTTAAGATGATGATGAAAGCTGAGAAAAGGAAGGAAATACTTGATTCAAGACAGCAACTTACGTACCCGAGAACATGACATTACTTACTTTCCTTCCAGGTTTGCTACTTAGGACTGGTTGACTAATTTGACTATTCTATGGGTAAAGAAGGATCTCCGCTCGACCCACTCGATCTTGAAGTATTCCCTAACAAATGAGATCTTGCGCTTTCCTCTATCTATCGCCTGCCCATTCCACACAGACTTCGAGATCCTAAAGTAGTACTTATCGATCTTCCTTCGTCTTGGTAGTTCTCAATCAATTCGTACAATCAAATAGGGGGTCTTTCTATTTCTATTCTTTCTTCTTTCGCATTCGCTTCCTAAAGTGAGCTACTGACTAGCAGAAAGATCGACGGGGAGAGAGGATAATGAATGCAATTGAACTAAGGAAGTTGATAACAAACCGACTCTGATAGCTGGGAACTTAGGTAGGACAACTCACAACGGGAGGGACGCTCCTCTCATACTCATAAGAGGGGCACCTCACTACAACCAATAACAAAAGGAATGGCTCGCGAGCAAGGCAATGCCCCTTCTGCTGGAAAGTTGGAAAGATGAACTAATTAGTGCAACCAAGGAGAATGACTAGTATGAATACTCCCCTGCTTGAAAACGGCCTAAAGCTTCCCCCTAACAACCATGGCTAACTAACAGCCCTACAAGAGTTCGAAAAGACGTTTCGTAGCGGCCCTATAGGAATGGATTTCCCTAGCGTATATCGCTTTGCATTTCCTAGTCATACCTGATACTACAACAAGTTCTCCAATGAGAGTGGGGCGTGTTCGAATCCTTTCATCAAGAAGCAGCTCTACTCCCCCAACACCCGAGGGAACGGAACGACGGAACGACAGACAGCTCTTCAAAGCCATTCAGAACGACAGACAGCTCTTCAAAGCCATTCAGAGGCGGACAATTGAGGACACTAGACTAGAAAGAGAAAGACTAGCCTTAGTGGACCTCTTCCTACCCCATTATGACTTCTAAGATGACTTATTCCCCCATTATGACTTCTAAGATTACTTATTCTTCTGTGCGGTCTGCCCCCGTCTTCTTAAGGAGGTCTTTCTCACAGGACGGAGCTAGGTTCTGCTATTATGACTTATTCCAGAGGTCCTCCCTTCCCTACTAGAGCGCTCACTCCTCTTTTTCTTATAGAATCCTTGTGCGCGGACTCAATAGAATATACCTCACTAGTCCATCCATTTGGAGAAGATTCGGATGCTGACGCTTCAAACACTCGAACACCTCTATACTTACCGATCCACTCTTATCCAAAACCCCCTTCCCGCCGCATATATGTTAGCCGCTTCTTTCAGGCACAGCAACTACGTACCATACCAAGATATTATCATTTCGGTCCTGCTGGGCTCCGTCTTTCAAAAGAGAATTGCTTCCATCAAGATAGCCTTCGTTCGGTAAGAAGTCCTTCTCCAAGCCAAGCAGTTGATGCGCTTAAACCCTCGCCGTCGAATCGATCTTTCGTGATGAGGACTTTCCCTTTCATTCAAGAAGCAGCTCTACTCCCCCAACACCCGAGGGAACGGAACGACGGAACGACAGACAGCTCTTCAAAGCCATTCAGAAACGACAGACAGCTCTTCAAAGCCATTCAGAAACGACAGACAGCTCTTCAAAGCCATTCAGAGGCGGACAATTGAGGACACTAGACTAGAAAGAGAAAGACTAGCCTTAGTGGACCTCTTCCTACCCCATTATGACTTCTAAGATGACTTATTCCCCCATTATGACTTCTAAGATGACTTATTCCCCCATTATGACTTCTAAGATTACTTATTCTTCTGTGCGGTCTGCCCCCGTCTTCTTAAGGAGGTCTTTCTCACAGGACGGAGCTAGGTTCTGCTATTATGACTTATTCCAGAGGTCCTCCCTTCCCTACTAGAGCGCTCACTCCTCTTTTTCTTATAGAATCCTTGTGCGCGGACTCAATAGAATATACCTCACTAGTCCATCCATTTGGAGAAGATTCGGATGCTGACGCTTCAAACACTCGAACACCTCTATACTTACCGATCCACTCTTATCCAAAACCCCCTTCCCGCCGCATATATGTTAGCCGCTTCTTTCAGGCACAGCAACTACGTACCATACCAAGATATTATCATTTCGGTCCTGCTGGGCTCCGTCTTTCAAAAGAGAATTGCTTCCATCAAGATAGCCTTCGTTCGGTAAGAAGTCCTTCTCCAAGCCAAGCAGTTGATGCGCTTAAACCCTCGCCGTCGAATCGATCTTTCGTGATGAGGACTTTCCCTTTCATTCATTGAAACCAAGACGCTCCTTCGATTGCCCTTCTTTGCGGAAAGTTCAAGTTCATACATGAGAAAGACTAGAGACCTCGATGGAGGATGCCTACTTTTAGAATCAATATTCTACACAACCTTTGAGGAGCCTAGCCCATGAATGAGTAGAATCGGGTTCCTCGCCCAATTCCATAGGGATTCTAAAGAGAAAAGCAATCTCTATCGACCGACCAAGCCCTTCCCACTAATCCCGTCTGCGCTTTTCGAAGATTCGGTTGCTACCCCGAGACTCAAGTATTAGCTATCCTTGCCCGCGGCGTTCTAATGAAAGCGTTCTAACGATAAGCGGAAAGTCCTCACTAAACCATCAGGACAGAATGACAGACCGACCCTTCCCCTTCGCTACCTCGGATGGTTTAGGCAAGCTGAAGGAAGTAGGTCAAATGCTTGTATAGGATTCCATGTTCCAGGGCATCGGTCTAAGAAAGAGTGAAGTCAAATACGCTCTTGAACGAAAGGAGAATGGATAGAGTTATAGGGGCTTCAAAACAAGGTTGCTCACCTCTATCTGTCCTTCTTTACAACAAGGCAGGTTCCGTAGTTGGAGTCATTCGATCTTCAGGTGGGCATGGTAAGAAAGCTCCGGGGAGTTCAATCCTTTAGGAAGCCCTTTCTGGTAATGAGAACGGCTGCATTTAGGCGGTGGTGATCCAACTTTCCCGGGAATGAATGCTGTTATAGATGGGGAACGCTTCTAATGAAGGGAATGATCTAGTCACATCCTATACCCAAAGCGGGACTCTTCCTACCCCATTATGACTTCTAAGATGACTTATTCCCCCATTATGACTTCTAAGATTACTTATTCTTCTGTGCGGTCTGCCCCCGTCTTCTTAAGGAGGTCTTTCTCACAGGACGGAGCTAGGTTCTGCTATTATGACTTATTCCAGAGGTCCTCCCTTCCCTACTAGAGCGCTCACTCCTCTTTTTCTTATAGAATCCTTGTGTAGTGTATTCTACGATAATAGTAGCTCGAGACTCATTGTTTATTCCACTGGTATAGAATCCTTGTGCGCGGACTCAATAGAATATACCTCACTAGTCCATCCATTTGGAGAAGATTCGGATGCTGACGCTTCAAACACTCGAACACCTCTATACTTACCGATCCACTCTTATCCAAAACCCCCTTCCCGCCGCATATATGTTAGCCGCTTCTTTCAGGCACAGCAACTACGTACCATACCAAGATATTATCATTTCGGTCCTGCTGGGCTCCGTCTTTCAAAAGAGAATTGCTTCCATCAAGATAGCCTTCGTTCGGTAAGAAGTCCTTCTCCAAGCCAAGCAGTTGATGCGCTTAAACCCTCGCCGTCGAATCGATCTTTCGTGATGAGGACTTTCCCTTTCATTCCATTGAAACCAAGACGCTCCTTCGATTGCCCTTCTTTGCGGAAAGTTCAAGTTCATACATGAGAAAGACTAGAGACCTCGATGGAGGATGCCTACTTTTAGAATCAATATTCTACACAACCTTTGAGGAGCCTAGCCCATGAATGAGTAGAATCGGGTTCCTCGCCCAATTCCATAGGGATTCTAAAGAGAAAAGCAATCTCTATCGACCGACCAAGCCCTTCCCACTAATCCCGTCTGCGCTTTTCGAAGATTCGGTTGCTACCCCGAGACTCAAGTATTAGCTATCCTTGCCCGCGGCGTTCTAATGAAAGCGTTCTAACGATAAGCGGAAAGTCCTCACTAAACCATCAGGACAGAATGACAGACCGACCCTTCCCCTTCGCTACCCTCGGATGGTTTAGGCAAGCTGAAGGAAGTAGGTCAAATGCTTGTATAGGATTCCATGTTCCAGGGCATCGGTCTAAGAAAGAGTGAAGTCAAATACGCTCTTGAACGAAAGGAGAATGGATAGAGTTATAGGGGCTTCAAAACAAGGTTGCTCACCTCTATCTGTCCTTCTTTACAACAAGGCAGGTTCCGTAGTTGGAGTCATTCGATCTTCAGGTGGGCATGGTAAGAAAGCTCCGGGGAGTTCAATCCTTTAGGAAGCCCTTTCTGGTAATGAGAACGGCTGCATTTAGGCGGTGGTGATCCAACTTTCCCGGGAATGAATGCTGTTATAGATGGGGAACGCTTCTAATGAAGGGAATGATCTAGTCCACATCCTATACCCAAAGCGGGACTCTTTCCTATTTATGAGTTTACGGCCCGAATCAAATAAGTCAAGGTAATGGGCCATATTTATTGTAAGGAGACGGGTTAGAGTTGTCAATGAAAGGTGCTAATTGTTCTCCCAAGGCAGTAAAGAGGGAACCTGTCATTAGTGGGCTCAGTTTAGGAAAGCGGTAGAAAGGATAGATTGTACTCTCGGGAAATCCAATGTGAAAGAAAGGAAAGCCTAATACGGCTGATGGTTGTCTCGGATTGAAATGCAGAAGAGCCGAAGGCAGAGGGAGCTAGGTTCTTTTCTTAGATTGCTATGTAGAGTTCCTCAGTGCCGTCTCCGTTCTAATAGAGTTTGCGATATGGTTCATTGTTGCAGACCACAGGCGTATACTGTCGGATAGAAGCCTACTTTACTATCTAGTAGAGCCGGACTTCCCGTTTAGGATTACCATTACCTGAGACGAAAGTGGGATTGGATTGAATCGGATAGCCCACTTCGGATTCAGCCTTCCCCGTCGATCGGTCAAGCGTGGCATAGGCCTGCTCAGCACGCAGCACGTTCTCCACTCGTAGTAGGAATCAAAGGGTATCCAAAGACACAATAGTTAGATCCTTGGACAGAGACTGAGCTTAGCTTCCTCTTTGCCCACTCTCTATGTTAGATATGAGATCTTAAGAGCAGAGGTTTTGTATTGACTCTCCCTGGCCAGAGAGAGGCCGGAGACAGAGATGAGATATATCTAGTGCGCCTATTCCATCACTAATGAGATAGCCAGTGCAAGCTTTTATAATCCGACTAACTACTACTACAAAAGCAAAGAAAGTCAATAAAAAGAAAGTAGGCAAACAACTATTAGAGCAAGAAATCCATCCGAATTCTCTAGAGCCCTTCACTTGGATACGAACGAAGTGACCGAACTCATACTACCCTTGGTCAGTCTATCTTTCCTTACTGAAACTTTCCAGCCTCTTAGTCCGCCCTTACTTGCTTTAAGACTAACTGCCCTTTTGCTCTTGGCCTTCCATTACTGAACCTCATTCCACACTATCCTATAGAGGATGAAACTTTAGCACTGGAATCCCTGCCTTCAAGTTTTGACTCCCCTTATCAGGCTTAAGCACTTACACACAAAATATGTCTATGGTTACCTTCTACATAAGGCTAGGCTTGTGACTTACATTCCTATGTGCGAGATGCACTCTTGGACTACTGCCTTACATTCCTTTAACAGAGTTGGAGTCTGCCCTGTCTTACTTGTGTTCTTCGCTACTATCAAGAAGAGTTGGACCAGCGCTACTCACCTATGAGAAAGAATGGGACTTGCACTTATGGGACTTCGCCCACTCCTCCACTAGCTGGGAAGCCAACCACTACCAATGAGGCTAACCCCGTCAGCTGGGAAGCCAACTACCGACTTGGATTCTAAGACTACCGATCCGAGTCCTCCCTCGTATGCCTATAAGTATGACTTTACTGGCTATTAAACAAGAACGAATGCCGGCTGCCCCACTGCCAAAACACCCTTGTGTTACTGCTCACTAGTCTCCATGTCCTTGCTTCATTCCCGAACCACTGCTTTCTAATAAGGCGACAAAGACCAACATCGGATACTTTCTTCTTAACAACACACAGCCGCTACACTCTTTTGTATAGAGGTGGAGCTAAGGTCTTATTGACTGGTAGTTCGGTCTTGCTTTTTCTAGTTGAGTTCCGTAGTTCCTAGCGGACTTCGTTCTCTTCTTTCTATTCGTTAGTTTGATTCAATAGGGGAGCTAGAGGGGTGGGTGGATTGATTCTTGTTATCGGTAGTACCGGTTAATAGCTAATATCATATGAAACCACACACATCAATGTTAGGCATCGGATCCACTCTTATGCATGGTAGTTACATCCTGATCAGAGGAGCTCTATGTATTGATACTCAATATGTTACTAGGTATTGAGACTACCCATGTGCCTATGGATGCATACTCACTATGTGCTATTGATATAAGCAAGATTCTCGGGATAGGGAGCGGCAGTGAGTGAACCGGCGAGTAGAAGGCCCAAACTAATAAAAAGAAAGTAGGCAAACAACTATTAGAGCAAGAAATCCATCCGAATTCTCTAGAGCCCTTCACTTGGATACGAACGAAGTGACCGAACTCATACTACCCTTGGTCAGTCTATCTTTCCTTACTGAAACTTTCCAGCCTCTTAGTCCCGCCCTTACTTGCTTTAAGACTAACTGCCCTTTGCTCTTGGCCTTCCATTACTGAACCTCATTCCACACTATCCTATAGAGGATGAAACTTTAGCACTGGAATCCCTGCCTTCAAGTTTGACTCCCCTTATCAGGCTTAAGCACTTACACACAAATATGTCTATGGGTACCTTCTACATAAGGCTAGGCTTGTGACTTACATTCCTATGTGCGAGATGCACTCTTGGACTACTTGCCTTACATTCCTTTAACAGAGTTGGAGTCTGCCCTGTCTTACTTGTGTTCTTCGCTACTATCAAGAAGAGTTGGACCGCGCTACTCACCTATGAGAAAGAATGGGACTTGCACTTATGGGACTTCGCCCACTCCTCCACTAGCTGGGAAGCCGAGGCTACCAGCTACCCCATCTGTAGCCACTCCGACTGGATCTAAGACTACGATCCGAGTCCTCCCTCGTATGCCTATAAGTATGGACTTTACTGGCTATTAAACAAGACGAATGCCGGCTGCCCCACTGCCAAAACACCCTTGTGTTACTGCTCACTAGTCTCCATGTCCTTGCTTCATTCCCGAACCACTGCTTTCTAATAAGGCGACAAAGACCAACATCGGATACTTTCTTCTTAACAACACACAGCCGCTACACTCTTTTGTATAGAGGTGGAGCTAAGGTCTTATTGACTGGTAGTTCGGTCTTGCTTTTTCTAGTTGAGTTCCGTAGTTCCTAGCGGACTTCGTTCTCTTCTTTCTATTCGTTAGTTTGATTCAATAGGGGAGCTAGAGGGGTGGGTGGATTGATTCTTGTTATCGGTAGTACCGGTTAATAGCTAATATCATATGAAACCACACACATCAATGTTAGGCATCGGATCCACTCTTATGCATGGTAGTTACATCCTGATCAGAGGAGCTCTATGTATTGATACTCAATATGTTACTAGGTATTGAGACTACCCATGTGCCTATGGATGCATACTCACTATGTGCTATTGATATAAGCAAGATTCTCGGGATAGGGAGCGGCAGTGAGTGAACCCGGCGAGTAGAAGGCCCAAACTAATAACCAGAATAATAGACAGTAGCGGGCATCCTCAAAGGTCAAATATCGAAAAAGCAAGTATGGAGGGGCATCCTTTAAAGCGGTGGTTGGTTTTCTCTTTTTGTTTGTTTGCTGGGACCTGTTGCGAGGCCTTCGAGATAGTAGTTGATTCTGCTTAGTGGTAGTTCGGGCCCTGTTAGCGGTAGACACATTCAGATTAGTGTCCGCGGTTATTCCATTCTGTGTTTTGTACTCATCCTCCCCTGGGTAATGTACTCATAAAACGACTCTAGGTACACTTTTGAAAGCGTAACCACAAGCCTAAAACACGGTAGTAAGAATGAGCTCTGTCGCTCCTCACTCGAAATATCCTTGCTTGCTTTCTTTAACCACCAACTACAAGCCTAACTTTTTCCCAGCCAGCTATTGGTCTTACTGCCATCCTTAAAACCATGGTTATCATTACCCCTCGCACGTCTATAAGTGTCACTGGCATGTTTTCATTCTTTCTTTCCTTACCGACTTCTAAACAAATACTTATTCTCGTTAATCCGCCCTGGTATTCTTTAACCAATGAGTCAGTCGGATTCTGTACTAAGAGCTATAGCCTTGTTATCGCACTAGCTAGATTCTATTCCTTTATGCAATGCGCTAGATCCTATTATAATATAAGTCAATCACACCCAAGCAAACAATCTGAGAGCAGGAACTGAGCCTTACTAAGTAGTTCGTTTCTTTATTCCTATTTTCATCCTTAGGAGCAGTATAGTTCAAGTTCCATCTGAGCATCCTTATGAGTAAGGTCGTGTTAGCATCCTTATAAGATAAGTAATAAGATAAGTCAGTATTAGTAGAGCAGTAAAGCCAGGTTCGAAGCCATTAGTTTCATTGAAGAATGCCAAAGTAGCGCAGTGGAGACAGAAGAAAAGTTAGCATTAGCAAACTCCAAGAAGGGATTGGGAGACTCCAACCATAAATACAGATGCGAGGTCAGGATCGGTAGACCTTAAGGCTGGATAGGCAGTTTGCTGGTAAGGTAAGTCCGACTCATAAAACATAGTACTGTCATACTTATGGATAGGAAAGTCAGCCAACAACTCTCAATACAGAATTAACGGAAGGCGTAGGTTTCCTTTGCTTGTTTTCACACTTTGACTCATTCCTACCTTTTTCGAATACGCTTATTCTTATTTGTCATATAGAAACTACATATGTCTAAGGCTGCCGCTACACTCTTTCTCAATGCCGAGCGAGTTTGTTTGTCTATTCCACTGCTTTATCGAGAGCTGTAGCTCCTAACTCAAAGTACGCAACTACTCTATATCAGCCCGGAGCTCCTGTTTCTCATTCACAAGCCCCCTCGACTTAAGTATCACTTTATCACCAGCAAGCCTGTCTCTCCGACCTTCACTCTTGGGCTCATTGCTTTTATTCTTCATTTAGTTAGTTGGCGTTACCGACCTCAGATCTGATTTGCCGCACCATTGCCCACATTTCCGATGTTTGTGACTCTGCCTTACTATACTGTCTATTGGCTTACCACTACTAACTCGAAGTATCACCACACTCGGTTTCATTCTTCTACTTCTTAGACGGATTCCCCGGGCAGTGACTCAATCTATAGTGTCCTTGTTGCGTTCTTGTTGGCGCTGGTTTCAATTCTTACCATGATTTTCGTTGCTCTTTATTCTCAGTTCAATTCCGATTTATGAGTTTGATTCTATATCTGTTTCTTAGCAGTTAAGTAAGTAATTATTTGCTATTAGAATGGGGTTCTCATATGGTTATTGCTATTAACTACAAGAATAGAACCCGATACTTTAGCTATCAAATAGGAATTGAGCCCATAGGGGCAAGGAGCCAACTAGTCGAGTCCTGGCAAGACTGCTACTTCCTCCAAAGAGTCAAACTTTACTGTAGCTCAGTCTGCTTATACAAACTCCAATTCTCATACATTAGCCACAACCACACCCCTATTATTACTACTATGTCGATCAAGTCTGCCCTGGTTTACTTTCATTATTGATTTAACATTGGGTTCTTTCTCTCTCCTTACTTCTACTGCTTTTGCTGGGTCTTCTCTTCATTATCATACCAATACAAGTTCCATTCTGATTGCCGTTGGTGAATTTCCTAGTTGGGTGCTCCATTCCTGTTGGCATTGTTTGAATTACTATTTGCTTGTTCGATTCCTTGTATTGTAAGTCCACATTCCTATCATTATGGTAGTGGAGTTACCGGGCTCGAGTCAAAGTACGAGTGATATAAGTAAGTATTTCCGGGTAGTTGTAGAGCCTAGTAGCAGCAGTTCCGTTCTTATTGGGTTCATAGGTCAGTTCTCCGAGCGGCAAGGCTGTTAGGCAGTGGTCTCATTCTCTTTTTGTTGGGTTTAATTCCACCAGCGCGAAAAGACAACACGACGGAAAGCCAAACTGCCGGAATAAGTAAGGGCAAGACAAAACGAATAGGAATCATAATATGTATGGGTACGCTGTGGCGCATCCCCGTCCTTACTTGCTTGTGAGCGAGCCCACTTATCCTGCCCGTGATTATGAAACTAATGCTTTCCGTTTCCACTCCCATGTGCTTGTTGCAAAAAACACCTATTAGCCTTTATCCCAATATTCATACCGGAAAGGATTGAACCAGTGCTTCTCAACCGGAACTAGTATCCGAAAAAACTATAGCTCATAACTAGGAAGTCCAAGGTTCCATTCTTGGAAACAGTGTAAGGTAAGCCTCCCGGTCGGGTAGTGATTAAAGAGTTACAAAGAGAAAATAACAGACCAATAGGCTGAAAAGCAAGGTGTGAGGGGATATCGGATTGGAATAACTGACAAGTCCACATACACAATAGCTGTAGAATCATATACTGGGCTTGGGAGTGGGAGACCTATAGTTGTGAGTCACGTACTAACTGAGTGTTTAGGGCTACTGCTATTAGTTCAATTCTGACTTTTGAGTTGGATGATGTTACGGTGAGCTTCCATTCCTGTATTTATGTGTTGAATGCCTCTGTCGAGTTCCAATTGCTGTGTTCCTATTCCGATTCCTATGCGAGAGAGGAGCCACCTACTAATTGAAAGTCTTTATAAGCTTAGCTTCACCCAAAGTGACCATTCTTCCTTACATTGTGCTCGTCAACAACCCTATGAATTCATTGACGATACCGTTTCCTTCTTATTTGTAAATGACAACCAGATCTAAGGCCCTTATCTCCTATAGCTATCCAAACCCTTATAGCGCGCTGACCTTGAGTTAGGACCTTACTGACTTGCTTCTATTCTTAACTAATGGTTCCAAGGCGGAAATCACTGCTTATTAGAATGGGGTTCTCATATGGTTATTTGCTATTAACTACAAGAATAGAACCCGATACTTTAGCTATCAAATAGGAATTGAGCCCATAGGGGCAAGGAGCCAACTAGTCGAGTCCTGGCAAGACTGCTACTTCCTCCAAAGAGTCAAACTTTACTGTAGCTCAGTCTGCTTATACAAACTCCAATTCTCATACATTAGCCACAACCACACCCCTATTATTACTACTATGTCGATCAAGTCTGCCCTGGTTTACTTTCATTATTGATTTAACATTGGGTTCTTTCTCTCTCCTTACTTCTACTGCTTTTGCTGGGTCTTCTCTTCATTATCATACCAATACAAGTTCCATTCTGATTGCCGTTGGTGAATTTCCTAGTTGGGTGCTCCATTCCTGTTGGCATTGTTTGAATTACTATTTGCTTGTTCGATTCCTTGTATTGTAAGTCCACATTAAAAAAAAAAAAAAAAAAAAAAAAAAAAAAAAAAAAAAAAAAAAAAAAAAAAAAAAAAAAAAAAAAAAAAAAAAAAAAAAAAAAAAAAAAAAAAAAAAAAAAAAAAAAAAAAAAAAAAAAAAAAAAAAAAAAAAAAAAAAAAAAAAAAAAAAAAAAAAAAAAAAAAAAAAAAAAAAAAAAAAAAAAAAAAAAAAAAAAAAAAAAAAAAAAAAAAAAAAAAAAAAAAAAAAAAAAAAAAAAAAAAAAAAAAAAAAAAAAAAAAAAAAAAAAAAAAAAAAAAAAAAAAAAAAAAAAAAAAAAAAAAAAAAAAAAAAAAAAAAAAAAAAAAAAAAAAAAAAAAAAAAAAAAAAAAAAAAAAAAAAAAAAAAAAAAAAAAAAAAAAAAAAAAAAAAAAAAAAAAAAAAAAAAAAAAAAAAAAAAAAAAAAAAAAAAAAAAAAAAAAAAAAAAAAAAAAAAAAAAAAAAAAAAAAAAAAAAAAAAAAAAAAAAAAAAAAAAAAAAAAAAAAAAAAAAAAAAAAAAAAAAAAAAAAAAAAAAAAAAAAAAAAAAAAAAAAAAAAAAAAAAAAAAAAAAAAAAAAAAAAAAAAAAAAAAAAAAAAAAAAAAAAAAAAAAAAAAAAAAAAAAAAAAAAAAAAAAAAAAAAAAAAAAAAAAAAAAAAAAAAAAAAAAAAAAAAAAAAAAAAAAAAAAAAAAAAAAAAAAAAAAAAAAAAAAAAAAAAAAAAAAAAAAAAAAAAAAAAAAAAAAAAAAAAAAAAAAAAAAAAAAAAAAAAAAAAAAAAAAAAAAAAAAAAAAAAAAAAAAAAAAAAAAAAAAAAAAAAAAAAAAAAAAAAAAAAAAAAAAAAAAAAAAAAAAAAAAAAAAAAAAAAAAAAAAAAAAAAAAAAAAAAAAAAAAAAAAAAAAAAAAAAAAAAAAAAAAAAAAAAAAAAAAAAAAAAAAAAAAAAAAAAAAAAAAAAAAAAAAAAAAAAAAAAAAAAAAAAAAAAAAAAAAAAAAAAAAAAAAAAAAAAAAAAAAAAAAAAAAAAAAAAAAAAAAAAAAAAAAAAAAAAAAAAAAAAAAAAAAAAAAAAAAAAAAAAAAAAAAAAAAAAAAAAAAAAAAAAAAAAAAAAAAAAAAAAAAAAAAAAAAAAAAAAAAAAAAAAAAAAAAAAAAAAAAAAAAAAAAAAAAAAAAAAAAAAAAAAAAAAAAAAAAAAAAAAAAAAAAAAAAAAAAAAAAAAAAAAAAAAAAAAAAAAAAAAAAAAAAAAAAAAAAAAAAAAAAAAAAAAAAAAAAAAAAAAAAAAAAAAAAAAAAAAAAAAAAAAAAAAAAAAAAAAAAAAAAAAAAAAAAAAAAAAAAAAAAAAAAAAAAAAAAAAAAAAAAAAAAAAAAAAAAAAAAAAAAAAAAAAAAAAAAAAAAAAAAAAAAAAAAAAAAAAAAAAAAAAAAAAAAAAAAAAAAAAAAAAAAAAAAAAAAAAAAAAAAAAAAAAAAAAAAAAAAAAAAAAAAAAAAAAAAAAAAAAAAAAAAAAAAAAAAAAAAAAAAAAAAAAAAAAAAAAAAAAAAAAAAAAAAAAAAAAAAAAAAAAAAAAAAAAAAAAAAAAAAAAAAAAAAAAAAAAAAAAAAAAAAAAAAAAAAAAAAAAAAAAAAAAAAAAAAAAAAAAAAAAAAAAAAAAAAAAAAAAAAAAAAAAAAAAAAAAAAAAAAAAAAAAAAAAAAAAAAAAAAAAAAAAAAAAAAAAAAAAAAAAAAAAAAAAAAAAAAAAAAAAAAAAAAAAAAAAAAAAAAAAAAAAAAAAAAAAAAAAAAAAAAAAAAAAAAAAAAAAAAAAAAAAAAAAAAAAAAAAAAAAAAAAAAAAAAAAAAAAAAAAAAAAAAAAAAAAAAAAAAAAAAAAAAAAAAAAAAAAAAAAAAAAAAAAAAAAAAAAAAAAAAAAAAAAAAAAAAAAAAAAAAAAAAAAAAAAAAAAAAAAAAAAAAAAAAAAAAAAAAAAAAAAAAAAAAAAAAAAAAAAAAAAAAAAAAAAAAAAAAAAAAAAAAAAAAAAAAAAAAAAAAAAAAAAAAAAAAAAAAAAAAAAAAAAAAAAAAAAAAAAAAAAAAAAAAAAAAAAAAAAAAAAAAAAAAAAAAAAAAAAAAAAAAAAAAAAAAAAAAAAAAAAAAAAAAAAAAAAAAAAAAAAAAAAAAAAAAAAAAAAAAAAAAAAAAAAAAAAAAAAAAAAAAAAAAAAAAAAAAAAAAAAAAAAAAAAAAAAAAAAAAAAAAAAAAAAAAAAAAAAAAAAAAAAAAAAAAAAAAAAAAAAAACGGAACTTGCCATTTAACAGAGTCGGGTACTTGGCGCATTGCCACAAAAACCTAGGTATCTGTCTCACCAACCACATAGCCTATTATGTCTTTCAAGTAGTCCGCCGCTACACTCTTTTCGGCAGTGAGTTGTCCGGGAAGGGTGGATCCGAGGTCCGTGGGTGGAAAGAGTAAAAGTCCGCTGTAAAGCCTAAGGTGCCCCTGGGCAAGATGCAAGAAATCACGCGAAGGCGCCTTCGTCCAATAGAAGGAGAGGGGGAAATGATACTGCAGGCGGCAGGCTCTGTTGGTTACCGAGTACTTCCTCTTCATCTTTCTCCGCGGAAACCAGTCCAGTCCGTCCTATCTTACTTGCTTCCAAACAGTATTCCGCATTGACTTTTATTATGAGCATCACTTACCTATTATCTTCTACTCGAGTTTCTACTGATAAGGCAGTGAAAACACCCACGGGGAAATCCAACACCAATAGAAAGAGAACTAGCATCGGAATGCCAAACAAAAGCAAAGATAACAAGAACATTGGTACTGTCAATAGTAAGGTTGTTTTTCTATTGATACAAACTAGTCGGGTGGTTTTCTTTCCACATATCTTATGGGGTTGATTGAGGCACTCCAAACAGAGCTCATTCTTATAGTATATAGTAGTAGCGCTCAGCTGCCCAATACCAAGTTGGAAAGTTCTCATTCACCTGAGTGTTAAGAGTACTTCTACAATACTGGAAATCAAGATGGAATTATCAAGTGAGGAGATACATTGGATAGGAAACACAGAAGGAACACCAGATGGGTCATAAGGAATCTCAGAATCCATTAGAAGTAGCAGGCCCAAGGCTAAAGAAGTCGAATTCACTTTAGGGGTGACCTTAGCCCCCTTCCGCTTGTACTATTATTTCTTGAATGCCGGGGATCGAGCAGGTGGTTTTCAATGCAAATGAGAATGGTGGTGTAGTTCGGGAAGGTTAGAGGTCTCGTTCGGGAGAAGGTTCGTTAGTATTGGTAGTCTAATCCATGTGTTACACTCGAAAGATGGAGTCAATCAAGCAGCCCTACTGACACCGAACCTATAGCGTGTATAGAGGCCTTAGAAGAAAACTACAAACCAATAAAAAGCAGAAATCTATGAGAAAAAGGGCCCGAGCTCGGGCATACTAGAATGGAGCTACTACTGATAAGGCTGAAATCTCAGCTAACCGGACTTTCGCAATAATGCTTCCAATACCGAAATGCAGAATATATACTATGCCCCCACACACTTGGAATTGAACTTGCTAGTAGAAAAACTCAACTCTCAACCAGGACTTTCGCACTACCTACAGAACGAACCAGTGCTACCAATACTTCATTGATATAGGACTTACTCCCACAAACAAGGAATTCCACTATCTGTAACGAGGCTTGACCTATTTGGCACCTTCCCTCTCTTTACTTTACATGCATATGGAGCCTCCCCTTACTTGCTCTAACCCTGAAATGACTTATTTTTCTGCTTTCATAGCTCTATTGTTCGGCTTACTTGACTTTTGCCAAGACTGCCAACACTACCCTACGGAAACTAGCCTTGCCGCCCCTAGACTATTCAACTCAGCACTCGAGTATTAAAACCAATGCCTAACAGACTGAACCCAATAGCGGGGAAATCCAAACACTGACCAACAAGGGCAGCGTCCGCTGCGATGGCTACAGGTTCCAGAGGATATTCAGAATCGGTGTAAGGAGAGGTAGGCTGACGTGCCAGTAGTAAGAATCAGAGACGATAGGGGCAGTGCCGCCCATAATCCGTAAAGCAAGGACCGATGCCAGTAGGGAAAGAGTGAGCTAGTCATTTCAGTTAGAAAAGTAAGAGATATACACTGAAGCGCAGGTAGTGAGTTTTCGAATAAGTATAGTAGGAGTTAGAGCCCGGTTGATGTTGATATTTAAGCTACAGAATCAAAGCTTATGGGACCCTCTCAGGTTAATAGCCAGCATTTGGAGAATCGGAGAAGTAAGTATAAGACTTCATCAATAATCTTCAATAGTAGGCTAAGAGGCAGGATGTTGTTTGAACCCCGGGAGTACGATACTGAAACTCACAAGCAATAACTCCACTCCGTAACGGAGCCCAGTATCTCTATGGAGGAGTACATAAGGAATAAGTAAGTCAAAGAATGGATAGCTAGGTGGAAGCGAGTAAGGCAAAGGGCCCGATAAGCACCAGTGCGATTCCTACTTATGCTAGTAGTTGGTTCCGATTGTGCAAATAAGACAGGGTATGCTTTCCCACCAACTTATAGTCAATTCTTTTCCAAAGCCCCCACTCCCCACTGGTGGTGGCTTAGAATACGTTAGGGGTCGCCAAAAGCCAGCTTACCTCTGAGGCGTTAAGGCAGTAGATACCCCCCGTTTCGAGTGGGGGCGAGTATATCGGTTAGTGGTTCCCCCGATTCCTGGTTTTTAAATTGGGTTTTAGGTGGGGACCCGGGGGATGACCCGAGTTTCAAAATGAATACATTGCGTTCCCACACCGCTGAGAACACTCACAGCTATACTTGGGTTACCCGGGAACTCCTATTCCGCTGTATCCTTAGGCCCACGGTTCCACTAGAAACCCCTCAGGGTATTAGTCTTCAAAAAAGTTTTTTCCATTTAGGGGGAACATTATATGGCTTAGTTATCCCGAGTTTTCTAGTGTCATTATTTTATATTCCTTATTGCTATTACGGAGCGTAAAATCCAAACTTTCGGGAGGGGGAATTCGGGACTCTTTCATTATCCTCTATGATTAAATTGAAAGCTCAAAATGCCGAAAAAACGGGACAACCGATACCACATTTTTCTTCTACCAATCGATTGCGTTTTTTTTTCCGTACTGGGGGGGAGGGGGGAGGGTCGAACAGTCACTGTTTTTAAAGTTCCACTCCTTTCAATCCATTTCATACGAGTCCGGTTCATTCTTATACTTAGGTCGTTGCATTTCCAGTTTCTTTCTTGCGGTAATTTCATTTATCATTAATTAATGTTAAGCGGATTCGAGCTATGAGGTTCAAGTTACTTTGCGCTTTTTCCCCTCCACTCAAAAGTCGTATAGTTTGGTGCAAGATCAAGTCTGATCGACACAGGCAAGTGGCCAGTTTTCAAGGCGCTGCCCCCCCCCCGGTTTATTTGTTACTTCTTCGTGTATATAAGCGGGGCTCTTCTCTTACAAAAATGGGGAGGTACGGGCCAAAGTGGATGGTTGCGGGGGAAAAAAAAAGGGGGAAAAAACAGTAGGGCTTGGACAAATTCAAATGTCACTTCTGTATTACTAGGGGTTTGTTGGAGAGGCACTGGGCTGTGTTACCATGCCCCTGGGACCATTTATTTCTTTGATATGTAATGGAAATAAACAGGGACCTATGTGTTGGCCCCGGTTACTCGCATTTAAAAAAGCAGTGGAAGGTCAAATAAAGGAAGGTAAACAACAACTCCCCCCGAAGTTTAAAAATAACATGCCGTCTACTACTGGAACAAGGGTCGATTATAAAAACCTCAACCAAACTAGGTCAATTTAGCGACCATAAAAACAGTGAATTGGGACTAATGCTAACAGGACCTGAGATGATTTTTTAACGATCAGGACTCGAAACTAGACATTCACATAACCAGTTTTTGATAGGGACTCGAAAAGGTTCTTGCTCTGCTTTCTAAGGGGGACGTTTGACCCATGGCCTTTCCTGGGAATTCTTTTCATTAGGGGATCCTCGTTAACAAAAAAGAAGGGTGGCGATTATTGTTATTTTTCTGTAGTTCCAAGTTTTTCGATGGGTAATTTGGTTTTCACGGCATTGTGGGGGTGAATTTTTGTTAGGGTCTGATTCCCATGGTAGTAGGTTGGTGAAGGTAAGTAGTTGAAATAGTCGTTGTTTTTATTTCTAGTTGCGCCCAACAGGTTCGGTCTTAGAAGGAACGGTAGGGACAGGCTTAGTTCCCAAAGTTTCAGGTCATTTGCATTTTTTAGTTGGTTTTCCCCGGGTTCCGGGCAAAGGTCCGAGTAGGCTTTGCGGTTTCTATTCTTTTTCTATTGGTGGTAGTTTGTGTTTTCTTCACGGGCAGGTAGGCTCCACTCAAAAACCCACCTTGTAGGAAAGACTTTAAAAAACCGGGTTGTTAATAAAACATAATGGGAGGTAGGATCCAAGCACCAAGCGAAAAACACTAGGGTAAAAGTAAAGGAAGGGGGACTTTTGATTGGAAGAACAGGGGCAGGGCCGGGGAGCCAGGCTTTAAAAAGCCATCGGTAACAGGGCCCTCTAAAGTTTTCAGTAGGAAGGGGGGAATTTCCCAGGGTGGGGGGGGACATACAGGTGGGACTTTAGGTAAAGAGGGGGGAAAGGTGGCTTCAACAGTAAACAAAGGTACTATCCGATTTTGAAATCAAAGGGGGGGGGGGGACAGGAAAAAGTAAGGGGCATTAGGTTTTCAAGTTTGGGAAAACCAAGGTCAACAAGGGGTAAATGCCCCAACCAACTAGGTTCCCAATGTACGTGGTTTCAACAGGCATGTGTAAGTTAGGTTTCCAGAGTGGGTTAGGTGCAGTGGTTGGTTTGCTAATAAAGTTGATTACGTGTGCTTGGTGGTCTTGCCCCACCCATCTTTTTAATGTTAAGGGGACCCCCGGGGCAAACTTTGAGACACCCAAAAACGAAGTCCATTTCTATTTAGCAAGGAGGAATAGGACATAACTAAAAGGGGAGGAGGGGAAGGGCCCAACGGGGGCTATTCAACTAAAAGCAACTAAGAAAGGAAGGGTCAAGAGTAAGGGTTTTAGGGGTTTTTAGTAGGTTCGGGATTTCAAAGTTTGGCTTAGTTAAGATAGTAGGGGAAAGCCACTAGGTTGGATTCCGTTTCATAAGTGAAAACTAATGTTGCCGCTACATTCTTTTCGGTAGAGAGTGGGGGGAAGTTTGTAGGGCTAAATCTCCACAGGTGTAAAATTATGGTTTTGAAAAGGGGGATACAGTAGGGGGAAGCGTGTAACAAGCTTTGGAGTTTTCCGTAGTAAAGAGGGAACCGTTACAGGTCAAAAAGGGACCCAATAGGGCCAGGGGAATTCAAGATTTGGAAAAGCGGAAGAGTAGAAAAAGGTAAGGGGGCAAGCTTTTTGTTCTCGGCACAGTGAAAAAAGGAGGAAACCCCTTAAGATTCGGTCCTGGTTAGTATTAGTAACTAGGTTACAAGCCAAAAACGAGGGTCTAAAAGGGATCCCCGGGACCAAGGAAGCTTAAAAAAGCATGTAAGGTCAGGTTTGGGGTTTTCATTAGGACAATTAAAAAGGCAAGTTTCGGAAGTTTGCAACCCTATGTGGTTGTCAGTATTAGGGGATTTAGGGGAAAGTGGTGGGCAATTCCCCGGGGAGTTCCCAGGTTCCTTATTTCGTTGGGTGGGTTGGAATTGGGAACACTTTGTTTGCAAATTTGTCGACGTATTCCTGGCCACCACGGGGAGGGGACTTGGAAGTTTTTGCCCCGGGTCCACTTCTGTTAGGGGGGGGGTCCCGGTTTTTCCCTTTGCATGTATGCACGGGGAAAAAAAAGTTGTCTTCACCCACCATTTCTTTTGAAATTACCTCTGTCTTCCTCTCTTTTTGGGGGCGTGGCCCAAGCCCGCGGAGTCATAGTGGGAAAAAAGCCCTATGGAGTTATGTGTTTACATTGCTTCTCCCGGTAAGTGGGAGTGTCACTCTTGCCAGTAGGTCATGGGATCTGCCGGGGTTTCGGAGTGAAAAAAAACAATTATTGGAGGAAGCTGGTAGGGGAAGCAAAGGTTTCTAGGGGAAAAAAAGATAAGGGGATGTGATTAAGCATTGAATCAAATTCCCGGTAGCAACGCCAGGTATGGGTTTCTTGTGTCAACAAATGGATCAAAATTTCCCCCAGTGAGAAAAGGTGATCATATTTAACGAAGCCAACTAGTGGGAAAAGTCCTTAGTTATTGGCCCCAAAGGATTTATGGATTATAGGTTTCCACAAGGCAAAATGGGACGCAAAAGGGCACTTTAGGAAAATTGTGGGGTTAAGGTTCAAGGGGGGACAAATAGGGAGGGACACAAGGTTTTTGAAAGTCACAATAGCAGGGAAAAAGGACGGAGTTCAAGGGGGCAATAAAGAGTGAGAAAAAGGCCAGGCATCTAGGGAACGAAAATAAGGGAAATAGGTTAGTTACAGTTTGGGGAGGGCTTCGACAAGGGAATACAAAACCCTTCAGGAGGGCAGGTTTAGGGATCTGAAAGGCATTCTTTTTTTTCTTTATTTTCTACTAAGTTCCGATCTTTGCTTACGATTCACAAGCTTTCCCAATGTTTTAATGGTCGCTAAATTCTATTGGTAAGGTCGGTGTTTAACGTTCTTTCCCAAACACGTTAAGGCTCCAATTTCTCATTAAAATGTCGGGGGTTTGGGTTTCTATGGTTTATTCTACAATGTATTACTTTATTTATTTGTTTGGGCAGTCTTAGAAAGGGCCACCCGTTGATTGCACTTTTCTACTGTTCTGTTTGTAGCAGGGACCAAAGGCGATTGTAAGCGGGGAGTTGTTGGGGAAAGGGGGACAGTCAGGGCCTATAAGGGGAAAAGGAAACACCACCCAGAAATGAAAAGGGGCGTAAAGGCCTTAGGGAAAAGGGGGAATTTTAACCAACCAAAAAAAAACTCTTAGGAGACAGGAGGGCCTTAACTGGGGGGAAGTTTCTGAGCGGAAGGTCAACAGGGGGACAGAAGGGGGTGGGAAATCAAAATACATTGCCAACCAAAGGGGCCCCAAAAACCTCAAAGAATGGAAATGATAAGGTTTAGGTGTTGCCTCCCTTGTCTTGTGATCCTAGGTCCACAAACCACCCCAAGGGAGTGAAACCAAAAAGAAGTGGGGGAAGCATCGAAAGGACAAGGGAGTAAAAGAAAAACGAAAACTCAGGGGCACACTAGGCAGATCGAAAACCAATAACAATTAAGGAGGCAAACAACACCCCACAAACTACAACTTCCCCATACCGGGACAACCTAACATTGTTTTTCTGGCTAATTCCCGCATTGGTGACTAACGGGGAGGGCTTCCTTTACTCCGGGGGAGAACCCAACTCCGCAAAAGCAGTTTAACTCTTGTTAGGTTGTACCTTAGCATTCCACCAAGTAGTGGGCAAGGCAAAAACTTGTATTGCTCTAGTATATTGGTAGGGGGGTTCCGATTTTCCAGAATTTCAATAAAGGGGTCTAAGGGGGGGGACAACAAGCCGGTCAAGTCATAAAATAAACACACGATTATGGCAAGTACCCGGAATAAAGCTATAAACCTTCCCAATGTTTCCAACATCAATTGGGTTACAAGAGGTTTTACCCCTTCTCGACCAACACCTTAAACGGCGCCGTTGGATTGGGGAGAGGAAGTTCAGAAATTTACCCCTTACCACAATAACAAAGAATTGGGCAATTGCCTAAAAACACGAGGCTTTCCGTTCCCTGATTGGAGTTTGTTATTTTCCCTAGGAGAAGATGAGGTACCTTTTCTTGGGAATGGGCCTTAATTGGCTTTTATAGGCATTTCTCGAACTACTTATTGGAAAATTGTAGTGAAAAAACCTGTGAGGTCTGGCCAAATTTCTGGCCCCTGGGGTTCAACAAACCAACAAAAAAAACATCCGGTCTATCAGGGGGCTATCACGCCCTTGCTCCAAAGGGCCATGCTCCGGGAGGCCGAGAATGGAAAATTCACGGCTAAAACAAACATGAGAAAAAATAAACCAACTGCCCAAGAATAGGGGGGGATCCTTCTATTTACGGGACATCAAAAGCTATGAATTAAGGGGAATCCCGGGGAAACTACTACTTCTAAAATATGCTAATTCGGGAAATAAGATTTGGGACGATTCAACAATATAAGAGAAAGGAGGGGTCCACTTGTTCGGAAGGGAAAAACCACTTTCCACTGATCATTTGGGGAAAATAAAGGACCCCCTATTGAGCTGGGAACCTTGCTTTATTGCTCGGTTGATAAAAATAGGGAACCCTTTTCCCTTAAATTTAATTTGGGAGATGGGAAAATATTCGCCCTTGGGAGTTGAATGGTTCCCCTTGCACGGGAAAATAGGGGAGTTGGGAGAAAACGATACACTGTCGAATACCCTGCACCCTTAAACCATACAAGTGGATCACACCATCGGTAGTTTAACGGTTTGGAGGAAAAAGTCGAAACAAAAAGGCCGGGGTTCATAGAATCTTTATTTTAACGTTTTAGAGTTTAGAGGAAAAAGGTCCATCGCATCTCCACTTGGACCCTTCCGTCCATTATAGGCGCTGTGCATGATGACATTGATTAGCGCCGGGATCTCTGGGCCGTAATACTTTCAATGAGGCCGCCCTTCTGCTGTTGTAAAGGGGAAAGTTTTCTTTGTCCGGCTTTCGAACACTAAAGCAAACTAACAAACAACGGAAAAAACTCACAAAAAAAGCAAACGTATTAAAAACAAGCAATGGCGTTCGGGCTCACTACACCGGCGCGGCTTATTAGTAGGTGGGTTAAGCGGTTAAACGGGGAATTATTAGCTGCGCTCTTTCTCTGAGATTAATGTTTAAGGGAAAAAGTAAACAAGTTAGTTTGGAGACTGATTGATGTTTACTCGTTCTCAAATTTCTGAAAAAAAACACTAATATTCCATTATATTCAACAAGCAGTGAAAGGTTCGGTTTACGATGTCATAAAGTAGTAATTCCACAGTTCTTTCTTGCGCCTCACCAAATGTCATTTGCAGTAGGAAAGACCAAGTGCATTAGGGAGTTTGAAGGCAAAAGCGGTGTTAGGGGTACGCAGGACATATGGGAACTAAAAAAAAAAGCTCTCCCCCGGTTCTACTGGATCCACCCAATGGACAAATAAGGGAAATTGGAGCGACTTACCTTTTCTGGCTTTTCACCCGTGGACCACTGACAAAGTACGAAAATCCTTAACTTGATTGCCTGTTTAGTCCTTTGGTTAAAACATCAAAGGTCATTAAGAAAGCGCCGATTTAGTTTATGGGGGGGACATGAATTCTATTTTCACCATAAAAACCCGAAAGGAAAGTTTACTGCTCTGGTGTGGAACTAAACCTTTTAATGAGGGGGTATGGGGGGAGGTGGGGACAGGAGGGCAAGGTGGAGTATCCGGAGGAAATCAAAAAAAAAAAACTAGTGCTTTTCGGGCACTTTACCACGTTAAAACTCAGGCTTGTACTAACGGGTTCAGGATTAACGAAACTAGGGAAAAATCAATTCATAGGAAAATTCCCCCCCACTAGTACTTAACATAGGGGGGGAAATAGAGCTCAGGGGAAGTCAACAGGGGCTAAACAAAAGAAGGGAAAGGGGCCCACAGTCCTTCCTTTGCCCAGACACCCCCTTGAAATACCGGGGAACTATTGCTTGGCTTTCCGTAAACTAAAGAAAAAACTAAAGTCGGGAATTGTTCGCATCGTAAGCGGCTTCCGGGACCCAATAAAAACGAAAAAAACCAAGGATCCAATCAAGTATTTTTTCGTGTCTATTGTTTCTGGGGCCTGCCCCACTTTTTACGGACGTAAAAGTAGAGCCTGTCCTGCCTTTACCTTTCCATTTCGTTGTTGTACATTACAGGGGAGGGGGGCCACTTACTCTTTCTTCACTTCCGGAGGTATGTGTTTTGTCTAGAGTTACCGGGGGCCAAGCTGGGGGGGCTAATAGTATTACTTTTGGACCAAGTGGCGGATTCTTTCTTGACAGGCGATTGTCTTCTCTTACAGCTGGGGTTTCTTTATTTTTTATTGGCTTTTAATTACTTACCCGCTGGGCTTTACTATAAGTATGCCCTGCAAAAACAAAAGTTACTAGTATCCTCTGAAAATTTATTGGCCTACCTCTTAGCCTTATCGCTGGACTTCGGAAAGGTCCAATAACTGGATTTCGCCCCGAAACCCCGGGCTTCAGGGGCTGCTCCGATTCCTTTGATTCTTGTAAAGCCGGGGTCAACAGGGGGGTCATTCTTGTTTCTACCTGGGGACTATTTTTACTGCGTGTTTACCAATTAGTTCACTTTTTTGAGGGGGCGGCAGGGGGACATTTCGTTACTTAAGAGTGGGATTTTTACCTAGCTTAGTGCAAGTTTTCCCTACAATCGGGGAAAAAGAGGGGCTAAAATCGATTAGGTGGGCCCAGGTGGTTGCCAGAGTTTCAAACTTGTGTTTTGGGCGGCGAGGGGGGCACAAAGGGTTCTGAATCCCTTCTAGTGCAATACCCGGTTTTTCTACAAGGTGGACAGGCTGACACTTGGGGGCCTAGGTTTTTCCCATGTGGTCGTGGGTTGACACACTCTCTCTTCTTTTTTATTTCGCATTTCTATGTAGTTAGGTAGTTGGGGGGGGGTGAACAGGAGTGAAAAGAGGGCGCCACAAAAGTCCGGTTAGGCAGGGAAAAGTTTCAAATCCGATAGGCGAGTGGTTTGGCATTCCATATATTTCCGTTATGGCTTGTTTTCTACTGAACTCTTGTTCCACTCCCCAGTAGCTGTTGGATCTTTCCAAAACAAAAAAAAAAGCAAAAGTCCGGGCCTAAGGAGTGATTTTTTTCTTCTTCTTGGTCCTAGTTGATTCTTAAGGTATTGGTTTCAAAAACCCTTTTAGGCACTAGTGAATTCTCATAGTAGTCCTTGTCTACGTTATTTCCCTTGTTCTTGGTAGCCCACGGGTTATAGTAGTATAGGCCCCGTGCAAAAACGCAAGTCAAGATGCCCTTAGGGAAGGGGGAGGATAATAAGGAATTTCAAAGGTAAGCGCACACCAAAGGTCAGTGGCAAGGAGGTAGTGAAGGCGTGCAAGAGGCAAAACTTTCAAGGGGGGAAGTTACCAGTTGGAAGGTGAAAAAAGTTGAGGCTTTGTGCTTACATGTCAGTAAATTCTGTATTTGTGTTACTTTTGGGGGCCGCTTTTAAGTCTTACATGCTTACTTGCTATTCTTCGAACCCTGTAAAATCCGTCTGATCTTCCTGTTCCTTTGAATTCTGGGACGACTGGACGGGCGGAACTTGGGGGCAGTCCCAATGTTTTGACAAGCTTTTCCAACCTAGAGCCCCCCACTAACTAACTTCATTTATGGCTTTAGGGTGTTTGTGTTGGGGTCTCTTCCGCTACGTGCTCTCAAAACTTTAGACTCGCAGGGGGCTGTATTCCCCTTCAATTATGTTAGCCCAACTCCCTGTCTTTTTTGTATTAACTTCCGGAGGCCATTTTAAAATCTTAATTACCCTCACTCGGAGAACTGACCGAGGGGAATTTTCGTATGGACAACTTGGAGTAGCACGAGCCAGTTACTCTCTTTATTCCGTAGGCCAATGGGGGGGGGGGGAGTCTAATTAGGAAGATATTAAAGCGTATCCGGGACTAGAATCAAAAAACCAAACTAGGGGAGAAAACCACATAGACTACGGGAACTCTAAGGCTGATTGATACTCTAAAGGGAAGACAATTTAAACTCATATTCGGGGGGGACTAAAAAGCGGGTTACTAATCCAAGACCAAACATAAGGCGAGGCCTAAATCCACCAGTGTTAGTAAATGCCTTCCTTAACAGGCGTTAGTAATCCTCCTTTGTTGACATACTCGTTTACGGATAGGAAAAAAGGATACCAGGTCGAAAGGTAGGCGGGGAGTATTCTGACTTAATCGTGGTAAAAGAAATAAGGAGTAGATTTGCCGTATTCACTCTCAAAAACAGGGGGGGGGACCTGGGGAAAACTTTACAGGAAAAAAACCTATTTCGTGTCCCGGCTTTCCTCTTCGGCGTCAAAAAAGGAGGGATTCAACAAGGGGATTACTTGTTTAACTGCTTTTCCTTCACCCGACACAGATCTTTGCTTACTGGGGCTTGTTGTGTTCTTTACTGTTTCTCAGGGGTTTTAGTGTTTTTACCTCTTTCGCTCTAAATAACGGGAGGGGCACCAAAAACACATAACCCCAGTTTTGGGGGAAAGTATGCGCTTACTGATTGAATTGTCAAGCGAAAAACCCATGGGCCGCGGAGAAAGCTTACCCGCTATTTGCTTTAGGGGCTTCTTTGCCTGTTTTTCAATTTTTTCTCCAGGTATTGCTCATTGGCATTCGGTATTTCCCCTCAAAGGCAGCATGTAGACGGGGGACTTTGATTGACTTTCGTAAGCTCCCCCACTTACCTTTTAGCTCGCCCTAAACATACCTAATAGCAAAACTGGAACTGAAATGCCGGTTCACAAAACCCTTTACTGTGCGAAGGTAGGAAAAAGCCGTGCTTACTGCTCCCGGGGGGCCTTACTTGACTAAACAACAAATCTACAAAACAAAAAAAAAAACTTCCCCCTGGGCTGTGATTCCTTTCAGATCCAAACTCCTTATCCAAAGGAGAAGTATGCAAAAAACTTCCGGATTCCTCATTATCGGAAAGCAAACCACATTAAACAAGTAAAGTTCTACATATCCATTGCCTTGGCTTGCTTTCTTCCCGGCTAGCTAAGTAGTAGGATTAATTCCCTGAAACTCAATTCCTTCTGAAACTCTATTCTTAAAGGAAATAGCACTGATAGGGTGGTGCGAAAGTTTCCCTGGGGGGTGGGTTAAAAAGGCATGTTACTGGTTAGTGTTGTCGTTGGCAGCCGGGGAGCAATCAAATAAAATACGTTTATAACGAGTAAAAAATAAAGTAGGGAGCGGAGGAACCCCAGCAATCCGTAGATAGGAATCCAAAGGTAAGAGGAGTGAAGGTTTCCGGTTAGTGGCCCAGGTAGCCCACTTCTTAGTTTTCCAGGTTTCTACTCCCCATTAAGGTGTTAATCATATAGTCTGGTTGGTTCAAGGCACTGTTTGCCCTAGCTCTATTCTGTAAAGCAAGCAGTTAGTTACGCCGCCTAGAAGTGGTAGGGGATTTTCTCAGTGGGCTGGGATTGCACGTCTTTTGTTTCGAGTTGGGCAATTGAGGCTATGTGGGGACTTACTAAATTTTATTTCAAACTAGAAAGTAAGAAATAATAGGGGCATGGGTTCGGGATAACAACAGCGCAAACGGGAGGTCAACCCACCCCCCCAAATAAAGGCGTTCAAGGGCAATGTGTTGCTTGGGCGGATGGAAAACTCAAAGGCTATCAGAATCACACCGGATAATAAAAGGATTAAGGGGACTGGGAAATCTTAACGGAGGAGGAAAAAACTATGAAACTAGGGGGGGGGGGGGACTTGCCTCTTAACCACCGCAAAAGTATTGGGTGGCCTAGCGTCCATTACTCACCTAAGCTATCATACTAAATATCATAAATAGGGTAGTTGAGGGGGGAACTAATTAGAATACTAAGGAAAAGAGGGGGGGGGGACTAGGCAACGGGGAAATCGGAAAAAACCACAACTGGTTAAACGGGGCTCTAGAGTTGACAAACGGGGAATCCACTTTTTACTGCTTTCCCACCGCCCTAACTCGTTCCACCAGGTGAAAAATTTCCCCTCCATTCCTTTTTGTAGTGGGATTTCATTTGCCCTTTGATTCTGGAAAGGGTCAAATGGTGGCTTCATTTCTGGACAATGAACCTTTTTCATTAGCCATTTACTAGGAATTTTTTCCGCGTTTACGATATAAGCCCTCCAACATCGTAAACAATGAATAAAAAGGAAAAACCTTTGAATTAACCCTGTTTACTGAAGAAGAAAAAACTTCATAGCTCATGTCAGTCGGGGACTTACCACCTTATAGGGGATATAACTCGGAATATTCCGAAAAAATCGGGGAACTGCCCTAAAACCTGCCTTCCAGCTTACCAATATGCTTTTCCTAAGGCCTTACAAGAAACACCAGGGGACAAAAAGCCTTCTGGTTGCACTCGATACAAAGCCCCGGGGGGGGGGACTCGCCTAGAGGGTAACACACAAATCGAACTTGGAAACTAATGATGAAATTTACGAAAATCCAGAAATTGGCCACAAAGGTGGTGAAAGAAAAACGTAACTTCCCTATTTGAAAAACTCTCATAAAAAGCAATCCTCCCCGGGACTAGAGATAGGGAAAACCCCTCCTACCTTAGGGAATCTAACTCTAAAAAGTCAGTAAATAAAGGGGAATTGAGCTGGCAGTATCTAATAGGGAGAAAACCGACAAAAAAAAAGCATATAGAATTTGAGAATCAAAACAAAAAGGGAGAAAGACATGACCCGGAGTTTTTGTTGCTGATTATCCCTTTACTCCACTAGGAAAACTGGGGGAGTTGGGGAAAACGGCACTACCCGAACGGCAACGGAACCTGGGCTGCCCAATTTTACCAGAGCTTCTTAGTACTTATAAAAAGTAATTGGCCCATTTGGCGGCTTTAAAAAAACAAACAAAACAGGGAAGGACATATAGTCTACCGAGGGGCCTTGCTACTTTCCCGGAACCTAAAAAGCTGCTCCGCTTTATTTCCGCAATCACAAATCTCCTACACCCATGGGGAGTCCCATCTTTGGCTTGAAACGCTGATACAGTTGACTAACCGTACTTTCATTAATTAGAATCTTATAATTTATAAAGTGTTTACCAAGGCTGCATTGGGGGGGGACTATCCTTTTATTAATTTAGAATTATTGGGAAGTAGAAAACACTACGCCTAAAAACAAGGGGGGGACCAAAAGTAAGGAAAACGACGCCTAGCAAGACAAAGGGGACAAAAACCTAAATTGTAAGCGTTAAGGAGGGAGAAGCTTGTAATTAGGGAAGGCCCTTTTTGTTCACTAGTTAAAGTTTTGAACAAGGGCCAAAGTTAAGGATCCCGTATTTCAGTAGTAGGTTACTTCCTGTGTATAGTTACCATGGAAAGTGATTTACTTATATTGTAGTGCAAACCTTGCCACTCCCGAGCGCTAAGCTTGCCCTTGTTATTTCCTGTGAAGTCTGGAAAAAAATACATAAACCGGGGTTGCTGGATTCCGCCAGATCAGTCTAACCGGAGCAGATCCTTTAGAACAAAAGGGGCCTGTTAACGGCCTCCAACTTATATCTAGGAAATAACCGGACCAACACACATCTGTATTTCCCTGGCCGGGCCATGACACAAGACTTCCTAGCTCCGGGGACTCTGGGCGGGCTCCATGCTGAAAAGGTTTTCTGTATTGAACCGCGGGAGAGTGGCTTAGGGATCATAATTATGGGAAAAAGGGAATTACCCCTTGTTTATGGGACCCTACGCTACGGAAATGACATACTGCCTAAATTGCTCTGTTTTACTGTTTTACTTACTGGGGGGGAGTAAAATATTAGAGCCTGGTTGTTTTCCGTGTTCCCGGCCGTTGTTAAGGTGTTTGCTTGGGCGGGTATTTCAGGATAAGAAAGCTATGGGGGGGGACCATAAAAATTTACTGAAGGTAAAAAGAATTCAAAAACCCAGTAAAGGGACAGAGAATTGAAACAAAAACACTAAGCAGGGAAGCATGGACGCTAAGGGTTTGGGGGAGCATGTCCGGGTGAGGGAAAACCTGCATATGTGTCTTTCAGTGCCCAAGAAATCACAACCAGTAAGTAAACAAAGAATGGGACTAAGCCAGGGGAAAGCCAAACAAGCAGACAACTGAAAACACGTAAGTCCAAAGTACTATTGTACCCCATTTGCAACGAAAAACCCCGGGAAATAAAACGCAAAAAATCGAGGGGATCGACCGGTTCAGCTATAGGGAAATCCGGTTTGCTATCAAAATACACAACACGGGAAAACGTGGAAAATGGATCATGGACTTTTGAAACCCAGCTATTTAGGGGGCAAAACATCCACTTCGGGCTGCCTTTTTCCGGGGTTTCTTAAAAAAAAAGAATCCGAAGCGCTCAGGAAGCTCTAGGGAGGCAAAAAACAGAATGAGGCTATGAAAAATTCCCCGTGTTTTGGTGAACTTTTGAGGGGACCTTCTAACTTATTGTTGAACTTACTGAGTCAGGCTTAGGTTGAGGGGAAAAGCTTGAACAAGGCTCGAGCTTGCGGTGGTAGGGAGTCCAAGATGTAGGTTACTGTTAAAGGGATTAAAGGGTAACAGGACTTACAGGGCTGATACTGAGGCTTAAACGTGGGCTCACCTCTTAGGGGTCTTTATTTACTGACTGGTGCAATTCTGACTTGGCTCAGTTTCCCCAAAACCGAATTTTTTCTGACTTGATAAGAAAAAACCAATTCTGAATTATCTTATCGGTCTTTGTATTAAATTAGGGACCGTCCTTGGAGGGGCCAAAAGTATTTCCCGGCTTATTACTTATGGCTATTATTATCCCGCCCTTGGAGGGGGCCAAAGTAGGGGAGGGAGAGAGTTGGCTAGCAACCTCGAAGAAATGGGGGAAGGCAAGAAACAACACTTAAACGCTGGCAAAGTGGAGGCTTATACCTTTAAAACTTCCCTCTTCTACGCCGATAAGAGGGGCGCAATTTCCATGTGCCGATTCTTCGGGGGACGATTTAGAATTGGGATTACACCACGAGGGGGGACTGTAAAAGAGGCTATTGCCGTGCAAAGGGAGAAAGGAAAAAGAGACGGAATGGGAATGGTGTGGGCCTGATGCCTTACATTGGTAATCGTCTTTATGCGCTCTGCTTGGCCTTTGTCTGGTAAATAAGGGGGCGAATGCTTTATTTGGTTTTTCTGTCTTCAAAAAAAAAAAATGAGAAGGGGAGGGGGCCACGGGATGAATTACGTGTTTTTCTTAGTGTAGAGTGGGGATTGACTTTTGGACCGATGGCGGAAGGAAGGGGAGGGAGGGCATCCATAGTAAATAGACATTGCATACAGCCAAGGAGCTCGCGCTTAGGGGTTCCCTTTTAGTTAGGGCCCAGTAAGGTTGGAAAAAAGCGCTTTGTGCCCGTTAGTTAGGCCCAAAGTGGTCGGGAAGCGTGTTACATAGCGGAAAAAGCAATTGTTCCACATGGGAAATCTTAAGTGGGGCGTGCTTTTGCTTGCTTTCCAACCTTCTTAGTGTGCAAGCCTTATATTAGGTTCCCTTTTCATCCTTTCTTTCTGCTGGGACTTTTGGACATTAAAAAACCATTGCCAGCTATCGTGAGTAGGCAGTCAATTGGTTATTTTTACGGGGTGGGGGGAATTTATGTCTTCAAAAAAAAAAAAAACCCACAGAAGCCTTAATAAATCCAATTTACTATCCCGAGTAGGGGACACATAAGGGAATTCTTTCATAGGCGGGCCTTGGATTCAATCAGTTAGCGGGAGAGCTGGGAATGGGAAACAGGATCAATGCCAAGCTCTGCGGGATTATATACAGTTGAAGAAAAAAGTAAGTTGTTTCCCACGAAATCCACTTCTTAAAAGAACTTCAGACACTCTAATCTTTCGAAAAGATCCCCATCGCTATCGAAAAATCGGTTCTTTTAAGCTTGACCCTGTCGTACCACAGAGAGCGAGTGAAAAACATTAAGATAAGCAAACAGCCTTGTTATTCCAGATTTGGAGTGATGGAGGTTCAGTTTCAGTCTGGGGGGAGGGGGAGGAAAGGGCTTGGTGCCTCTAAAAGTGGATAGGGCTGTGTATCTAGTTTCATTCTGTCTTTCGGGAAAATTCGAAATGGCCCATGGGGGAACTTTAAAAGGTGAAGGGAAGGATGGGGGGGACATTGAGGTGGGGACCGGGACCAAATAAGGAAGTAAAAAAGAATTACAGGGGCCCTTGACTAACGGACTTTGAGAACAAACCTATTCTACGGATTTGATAATAAGCGTCTGTTCACTTCGAATAATAGGAGAAAGATAGTGGAAATCTGGTCCACTTCGGGGGGGGGGAACGGCGTGCGAGCCAACGGCTTTTTCTTCCTTGATTCCGATTGGGGAATTTCCTGGTTTGGTTCTTCCAATAAGCCCGAAAGGGTTGGGGAATTCGAGAAAAGTGTAAAAAAAGAGAAAGTCCCTGCCACTTTAGGATTTCTTCCACAACTTTAGAAGCCTTCCAACTCTTCTCTTTGACCCTTTTGAGATTCGATTATCTCGCCAGAAAAGGAAAGTATGGTAAGGGTAACTTAGGCGGGTAATTCCAAAAAGATGATAAGAGGTTATTTTCGAGAAGGATGGGGATCTATGGGTAATCGTTTTCTATCTCCTTAAGGGGGGGGGGGATCTTCTTGCACCCCCCCCACCGACCAGAATCAAGGCACCACGGAGTGTAATACATTGAATAATAGGAAGGGCAAGAATCTATTTCAAACTATAGGGAAAGTAAGATCTAGATTACCTTCAGGGCTAGCAGTAAAGCAAGAATTCCGTTGGGAGGAAAGGCCCCTGTGAAAGGGATTCACTTCTTGAATTCTTCCTTGAACTACGCGTAAATGGGGAGTTTTCAGTAAAATCAAAAGAAAACCAAAGGCCAGGGCAAAAAAACATGACGGACAAGTCTGCGATAACAAAAGAGATCGGGAGCCAATTCAGAACTTTGTGGAGTAGGAGGTGGGGTGGAGGGAAACGTTTCGGTTTCTGGTGTGTAAAGTTAGAGAGGATCAACGGCGTAAAAAGTGGTCTCTTCAAAATTCCGTTTGAGGACGGCAGTGATGTGGACATCCATTTTTCTGTTTGACTTTAACTACTGTGGTCAAGGGGGACTTACCCCAACAATAAAGAAAAACAGGGTGGGCAGCGGAGTTTCGGGCAATTTCTTCTTAGGACTGGCGACAGGGATGGAAAAAAACGTCAAAACTGTCCCAAACCACAACACTTAAGTGGGGAAAAGGTTAAGGAAGTGTTGTTGTTGGCTTGGTGAGGGAACAAGGGCTTAACAGTAGGATAGGGCTGTTGATCCCTTGGGGTCTACGGAGGGCGGGAAGGAAAAATGGGGGGACTTGTGAACGGTGGGCGTTGGGGTTGTACATCGGCGTTGACAGTTTTGTTGCTTAAGGTTGGAAGGTTTCCACGAGTGCCCCTGGTTTTCCTGACTAAGGACTTCTTATTGGACTCTAAGTAAGGTTCCAGGGGTGGCCGTTGCAAAGCCAATTTCCTGGGGTCTGGTAAGGACGCGTGGGGGGGGGGGGCCATACAATGGTTTTCTGGTTAAACAGGTAAGGGGAGTGGGAGTGTTAGTATGGGCTTTCCTATGTCCCGATAGTGCTTTACCTCCTGAGTTCGGGTCTTCCTTCGAACTTCTAGGGTCTGATCTGGTGCCCCAAGTAAGGCGGTAGTTTCCGTTGGGACAGCAAAAGAAAACTCGCTCATGGAAAAGCTTTCAGCTTGTCCCCAGGAGTGGACCCTTAGGCCACACAAAAACAAAAAAACAAAAAAAAACTATGGACTGCGCGAATGGGGAATGCCACTTCTTTGTCTAATCTTTAGGTTGTGGGCATATAAAGAAGAGCCGGACATTGAAAGAAGCAATTAGAGTTGGTTCCACCAAGTGGTCAAAAAACAACAGTTCTAGCTTACTTAACTTTCCAGCGGACTTATCTTTACTATTTGCTCAAACTTATGGATCAAACGACTTGCAGATCCAAGCTCATGGAAAACGGAGTATGCGGCGGGGGGGCCTGTTCAGTACTATTCCTCTGGGGGAAATTGAATCTTATTGCAGGTCAAAAACCGCAAAGCCTTGGGTCCAGGGGGGACTTTTATATAAAGCGGAATACGTCCAGGAACTTATTATTAAAACACGGTGAATACTTTTCTTTTCTTATGTTCCGGTCATCTGCTGGGAACTTAAACCCTTCCCCTTTTCTAGCTTGCACCGCTACTGGTTTGAAGTGGCTGTGTTTCCCCGAAAAAAACTTACTTAACTGGAAGACCATGCTCGAACGTAAACTGTAAGGAATCTGCATTTAATTATCCTTTGCCACATTAGGAAACTTGGGCTTGCATTTCTTTACATTCTATGTTTCCTGGGGCCCTAAAGCGGACCTTTCCTATATTGGCAACAAGTTCCTCAAGTGTCAGAGGGTTAAGTATCAGGTTTCTTTCAAACAGAACAAAGTTAACCAGGGGGTGCTAAGGACACAACTTCAAAGGGTAAGTTCGGCACTTTAATTAGGATTCAAGATTTTCCTTGTATGGGGTAGCTGAATTTGTTTAACCAACTGGCATCAGGAAAAGGGGACAAAAAAGTGGGGGACTCGAAAACTCATGCCACATTTCAGGATCCAGATTTTACCAGGCAACTTTTCGGGTTAAAGTTTTTTCATCATTCTAGTACTGGAAAACCCAACTTTAATATGCGGCGCTAAAGGGTCAAAACTAAGCAAGTGGAAATTCCCATGTTTTTTCCTGGGGTTCCTCGGAGCAAGAGGAGGGAAATGTCCCAATTTCCATTGTGGGGGGACTCGGCATCAGTGTTCTCCAAGTGAATGATTTTGGTTTTTCTAGGGTCCTCCGCGATAAGAAACACTCCGCCAGTGGGGAGATTGAGCTGCTCCAAATTCCCCATTTGGTTTGAAGAACATTCGTGAAGAAATTTGAATTCTCTGAGAGTTTTCCCCCCCCCCCCCCAGTTCCCAATCCGCTTGTTCGGAGAAGGAACAAACTGTCCGGTTGTATCCAGATAAAGGTAATTGGCGGAGCAGAAGAAATCCCTTAAGGAAGTAGGGATGAAAAAAAAGGAAAAGGTCAGTGTTTCTCCTCGGGGGAGTAAGAAAAAACGGTAAGGGATTTATTGTGGTTCACTTTTCACGCACATTAAGGAGTACCCGGGCCCCTTGGGTACGGGAACGGAAAGGTAGGGAGTTCTTCGGTTCTCGTATCTGTATAGGGGAATAAGGGATTGAAGAAAGGGAGGGTATCTGGGAAACTGGTGCGGATGGTTACTTTACTATTCCATCAAATCTAATAGGCGGGGGGGGGGACCCGTGAGAGTAAGGAGGAAAGGAAATAAAAACTGTTGGTTGTTTAGGGGGTTTTAACTGTGCTTTTCTAATTATGTATGTGTAGAATCTACTCCGAAACTCATTGATGGGGAATTATGGCCTTAGTGTGGCAGGCGCTTGAACAAGGAACAAGGAATTCTTAAGTTCACAGGGCAGGGTGTGAACACAAAAAACCTTATGACTTACTGTTTTTGCCCTCTCGTAAAGGAGTTGTGGTTCCAACAAACCTATTTAAGTTAGGCGGGGCTGTGTAATGGGGCCAAATAGGGCTGTGTAATTGGGCCCAAGCCAATAGGGGGCTGTGTTATGGGACCACATAGGGATGTGTATGGGGGGGGGACACCAATTAAGGGCTGTGTTATGGGAAAACACGACCAAAACCTCCTTTGTTCTTCAGTTCCCTTTCCTTTTCCTGCAGGGGAGGTTCAAATTCCAGTTGCAATTTTTACCACGTTTGGAAAATTTCTCGTGTTTAATGATGATCGCAAACGTCACTCGAAAACTAGGAAAAAAAAAACAGGCCCGAGGGCTACAACCCAATAACCCGGGGAAACTTAAGCCGAAAGAAAAACCTCCCCGCCAGAAACAAAACAAACACAAACCTTATCTCTTTAGACTGGGTGGACGTTAAATATAAAAGGCCTTTAAAGGGAAAAAAATTAAATCTACCCGGACTTCAGGCCCCATCCTCTACGGGGGAACAAACTTAAGATGAGGAAAGTCGCTTACTCGTATCAGTTACAAAGGAGCGACAGTGGGCGGGGCAAAGGGGCGCGCTAGAAAAAAAAAACGATTTCCACCTTTACGCGCTAGCAAAAAAAAACGATTAAAATCATACCATTAGTTGAAACAGGGGGAGAGAGCAGTAGGCCCCCAAGGTTTGCGACAGAGGCGCACATTCTTGTAGGGAAAGAGGATAGAGGAGAAGTCACCCCTCAAAAAACCACATGAACGAGAGGGGGCAACGGCACAAACCCATGCGCCCTTACCTTGAAAAGAAAATCATGAAGTTTTCTAGCAGCTATCCATAAACCCTAATTTATAATTGAATAAAAGAGCTTATTTTGCTGGGACCACAAAAAAAACTAACACAGTTGGGGACTTCCTGTACTTTGCTAACCACAAATAAAAAAAACTAAAACTCAAAAAAACAAACTAGGCGTTATTTGTTGCCTTATTGTTCCGGGGCTGGAAGGCTTCTTTGGTAAGAAGTTTTAGGTTGAGTGACTAAGGTTGGGAGAGGATAAGGAGGGGCCGACAACGCCACCTTGCGCACAAAGAAAAAACCTTTGAGAAAAAAAGGGAAAAACCTATCCGCCGTCACCCAATTTAGGGAATTCCATGTTTACCCCTGGTCAGCTCTTTTCCGCTTGGCCCCACTTGTATTGTTGATTGGGTCTTCCCCCACTGGGTTTGTTGTGGGGGTTTTGAAACATCTTTTTCATTAATGCTAAAGGAAAAATCATTTGCTATTGCTGCTTCTTTTCATTTTAAATAGATAATTAGGAGTTGAAATATATAATAATTAGAGTAGTTCAGACTCATTTCTTCCAATTAGGCCAATAGGGCAATCGGTTCCCCCTTTCTCCATTAGCCAATTAGTCGTTCCTAGGTCTATTTTTAACCCCACAACCCCAATATAGCTATTTTCTTTCGTTCTTCTGGTAATGGGGGGCAAAAATGGCAATTCTCGTTTCGGTTTCAGAATCGCTTTATCTTTTTGCCAGGGTACTGGTTGGGTGGGATAGGTCGGGCTTATTCCCTCTTTTTCCGGTTAAAGAAAAGATCTTCCCTGAGCGACACAACAGTCCTACCGTCCTACAGGGGGGCCCTTCAAAGAATGGTCTCTCTTGTTCAGATAAACCGCAGCGCTTCCCCCCCTTGTAAATTCTCCCTCTACACTTTGCGTTCTAATGGACAAATCGGTCGGGGAACTTGGCGCTGGACGAGGGAGGTTGGGGACATCGATGTTTTTTCAAGTCTAAATCCCCATTTCCGGAAAATAAAAACCGCAGCCGGTACTTGGGGCACCCGTAAAAGAGCTTATGGGAACAGTTGCTTGGGGCAAACCCCCCATGGTAAAACCAGGGACGCAGGGGAATTTAGTCTAACGTGCTCTTCGGGGTAAATTCCCAGTTCTTTTGGCCATAAACGTATATTCTAGAAGAGGGAATTCCTAAAGAGGGCGACTCCTCGGGTTTTAATTGAGTTTCCTTGATAGAGAAGTGGGCGGGCTTCTTTCGCTTTACGAGGTGTGACCAAAAAGGGCCTATAATGTTCTCGTTGGAACACGGTCTCCTTCTTCTCTTGGGGGACACTTTTTATGTTGTTGAGGAATCCACGAACCATGCTCTCCTCGGGCCTCGATCCTCGATATACGGTCATTGGAATTGGGTTATAATCCGACGGGTCTGGTTCTCTCTCTCTGATCGTTTGCTTCTCTGCTATCTTATATAATAAGGGGGTCTCTATTCTCTTTGGTATGCTTTTAGATATCAGCATGGTGGTCCCAGGTTTCCTTTTGGAAAGGGTCCGGGTCTCAGATTCCTGGCCCCGAAAACCTTCGGTTACTTCATGCAACAAAAATAGCAATGTTTACGGGCATTTTATTCCTTTACCAAAACCAACTATCGCTAGTACTTCCAGTGTAACACGTCAGGGAAGTCCTTTTCTACCGAAAATAGGGAAAGGACTTGTCAGACACTAGGCGGTAAGTAGCTTTACTGGGAATAGGTGAAATTATTTACCCCATCCCCCTGGGGGATAGGCGGGTCTAATCTGGCCCTTTATGACATAAATCTCGGATCGGTGAAGCAGGGAACCTCGGTTCTATTCTTTTCTGCAGTCTTTACTGAATATTTGGCTAAGTCGGCTTTGCTGTAATCAAAAGGCATCTGGTTCTGGGATTATGGGCCTATGACTTTGGGCTCGGGTATTTTTGGACCTTTTTGTTCTCCTAACCAAAACACTACTGGAAACGGAACGGACAGCAAGGGACCCACGAACTGAAGGGGGGGGACTCGAGAGGAGATGCGGAGGGCCCTAAGATGTAAAAAGCCCCACACACCTAATAGAGAGAAAACGTACAGATTTGGGACTTGCTCCCCTATTGGTTTTTGGGATTTATGGATAAACCGTGGGTAAAATTGGATATGGTAACGTGGGTAAAAAACAATACGGAATCTTTCCCTGAGTGATTTTCCATTTTTTTTACTTCTGTCCTTATGATCATTGTCAAGTATGTCTTCTATTATGGGGGGCAACTACGGAAGAGGGGACAGCGGGTGTTTACCATTAAGTGCTAGGATTTTAAAGGTATGGAGTATAGGACCCAAGGGAGGTATGTGGGAAATTCTATAAGTTGTGAGGGAGCTCTCCATAGCAAACCAGAGGGGAAGAAAATTAGAATTGAAGATCAAAATCTTCCTCCTTCTCCTTCATTTTTTGCTGAACCACCGCGTTGGTCTTCCTCTTCTGCACATACCTCGGATTCAAGCTCTCCGGGTACGACACTATGAACACTCAAACCGGATCGATCTCCCTCAACCTCCAGAAGTATAAATTGAAAAGATCTAAAGGAGATGCTTGAAATAGGGGTATTTCGAAAACCCATATTGCAAAGCCCTATTCGCCGTGCTACTTATATGCAAAGGTGGA